>CM059190.1:16343073-16397003 GCA_030323885.1 Branchipolynoe longqiensis
TAATCCATTATAATAATATGTATTTATATGCATATATATAGTCATGTATGGATGGCTGCATATGTATTTATGTATACATATATGTATATGTGTGTGTATATATGTATATACATGTATATATATGTATGTATATGTATGTATATGTATATATGTATGTGTATGTATGTGTGTATGTATGTATATGTTTGTATATGTATATATGTATATATGTATGTATATGTATGTATGTATATGTATATATATATATATATGTATATGTATGTATATGGATATGTATGCATGTGTATGCATGTGTATGTACATATATGTGTATGCATGTGTATGCATGTGTATACATGTGTATGCATGTGTATGCATTTGTATGCATGGATATGCATGTGTATGTATGGGTATGTATGTATATGTATGTGTATGCATGTGTATGTATGTATATGTATGTATAGGTATGTATATGTATGTATGTGTATGCATATATATGGATATGTATGTGTATGTATGTATATGTATGTATATGTATGTATATTTATGTTTGTGTATGTATATGTATGTATAGGTATATGTATAATATGTCTCCATACATATCTATATACATCCATATGCATCCATATACATCTTTATACATCCATATGCATCCATATACATCCATATACATCCATATACATCCATATACATCAATATACATCAATATACATAGATATACATACATATACATACATATACATACATACACACATACATACATACACATTCATATATCATATTTGTGGTGATTATGCTTCGGTATAATCACAGGGAATTATATATTATGCATACATATGGTGGTAAAAAACTGGTATATAAAGAATACATCTCCCGGCACCAGGCCTTCCGCCACCGGCCTTCCCTTAAATAATATGAATAGAAATAAAAAGTGATAACTAACAATAAAATAAATCAAATACAATACTATTTAAGGTAGGTTTTTCTTAATGTTGTACCAGCAAGACAAGCCATCTTTGTAGTGATTATGCATCAGATGCATAATCACAGTGAATTATTTATTATGCATATATATATATTGGTATGCAAAAGATATATCTAAATGATGTACAGCAGTCCCCACATGACCTCTTCTCCAAGTGGCAAGTGGACGTATATGAGTGGGCCAAAGACCAGTATATACCCCCATGGTTGACTGGAGGTGCCCTATTGTTTGGGATTTACTGCTATACCAACGCAGTACTATCATGGGCAGTTCTGCCTGTAGCGATATGTTGTAACTACTTAATTATGTCATAATATTCACTGCTAATTTGCTCAATCCGGTCCCAACCAAATGGTCTGTAAATATTCAGGAAATTAGATATCATTTCATGCTTTCTAGTGATATATTCCAATATGAAAACATCCCAAAACTCAGTGTGCCACATCCATATTTGTGAACCTGCTAACTCTCACTTAATAACATATTTACTGCATGTACAAATGTACTCTAAACTCATCAGACCTGTGCATTTACATCTAGGATCTTGAATAAAAGTTACTTTGATGGTAATTTTGTCTTATTTTATTCAGTGCTTCATTATTTATAATGATTTTGAGTCAGTACTTATTATTAGCAAGCCTCTGATGCAAGTTGTTGTTGACAACATTAAAATTGACTGCATTTAATTCTAGATAATCATCGAATCAGATCAATCTAGATTTACAGCTATATATATTTGGAGGAATTAATTAAAGTACTATTTTCTCCCTATTGTTTTCTGCCCGACCAACAGCACCCGTCTGCTCACTGCGAGCTGCTCACTCCACCTGCAACATCCAAGCAGTACACGTGGGGTGCAGTGCTTCCCCGTCCAATCTCATCATTCCAACTACCCAACTAATGGCGACAGGGTCAAGCGTCCTGGAAACCGATCCAAAAATGATTACAACATGAACATTAGAGGCCTGACCTATCTCAATGAATTCCCTTTTTGATAAATAAAACTCCCTGCTATATCCGATTGTTTCCGCGTTACTGAGTTGCATTGAACGATTCCATACAAACTTGTAGTCACTTCTAGAGTTGCCTCACACCACCAGTTTCAGCTAAGTGCGCATGCTCTGCGGAAAACGGCCGGTGTCCGCAAGTGGAATTTCCGCGGCTTAATCAATTATCGTTAAAACAGATAATAGCGGAACAAAATCATGCATAATTTCGTGAACGGATATCAGCACTTTTCATACATTAGTGTAGGTGCAGGGGACATAATGGCCATCAATTAGCCCCATAGTGTAGCAGCGATCTACTTTACCAAGAAATCACCTCATGGCCTATGCCTAAATTTGGGCGGTAGGCGTAAGTAAGTAAGTAAGAAATCACAGATATTTCAGAAATACCGAAAATATAAAACATCAAGGCAACATATAGTTGCCAGACAAACCAGACAGCACTGTATCACACAACCTTACGACGTAATCTATAGGCACATGGCTTGTTCCTAAATCTACCGGACGCGGTGGCCGAATCGGTAGAGCACAGGCTTCCCGTGCGGAAGGTCAGGAGTTCGATTTCCGCTCGAGTCAAACTAAAGACTTACACAATTGGACAATGACACAGCAAGTAGTATAAAGTTGGTTTTAATCAGGTAATCATGAGTACACGTTGATCACAGAAATTAAATGCAAATTGCAACATGTTGAAACATAGTGAGGTCAGTAAGTGTTTAACCCTATCCCTTAACCTTAACGTAGGGGTGGGTGGGTGGCAATTTAAGGCTTAGTCCGCGTCCTCCTGTGCTCGTCCCGAAGTGAGCTCTTAGCCGCCAAACCCGGCCTTATATAGGCAGGGACAGCAATTTAGTACAGAAATTCAAAATAGGTGTCAGGTCAGTATCATTGGTTCAGTAATCAGGTTTCGTATCTTAAAGTGATCATAAACGGCGCTAGTGTCCAATGCGCAGGGCAGTGTTCCCTGTTAACGATAGGTGGCAGCATCGGGCTGCTTTAACGTTAAGGCTACGGCTGTGTCTTAGTATCCAATTACCCGTGTTGCGAACATCACAAACAATTGATACTTGTCTATTCCTAGCCAGGCACTTTGCATTACTAGGATAGGGCAAGAACTGTTTGGCTTGGTGTCAGGAAAATTTGACCAAGTTGGATATCAAGTCATGGTCTCGGTGGCCTGATCTCCCAGTGTGGCAGCACTAAAAAGTAGCCATGAATGGACGCTGTCACAAGTCAGTACCCATCCTGATATGACCTTAGATGTTGTCCGGATGTAAAGCTCAAACAATCAACCAGCATGTTCTTAAATCTATAGTTCCTGGTTGTATTTTGTCGAACAACACCTGCTAACCGTTAGTACAGCGCGCCTTTTGGCTGTATGAAGCCGAGAGGTTTGCTTGACCTTTGGAAGGTCATTTTGATCCTGTCAGTAATTGGTCTAGCAATACTTGCTCGGGAAAATGTCGGACGCTGTCCAGTAGAACGACAAATGTCACACTACAGTGTGACGCCGGTCCAAGTTACTTCGGGATGCTTTCGACTCGAGGTAAGGGCGACCGCACACAGCCATATATTCTATTCTGACAGCCATTGCCGAAATCTTCCAAATATCTGCATTTGCAGTTGACAATCCAAACGAATAAAATTCTAATCAATTCATTTTTCGTACAAGTTATGAAATTCCCAACACTTAAGCAAGAAAGAAAGAAAGAATATCATTATCTTGGGTTGAACTTCACAGGTCAGTAAGACCAGGATAACTACAGTGATGACGTCATCACCGACTTGAGTAATTCGTATCGCAGAGGTATGAGGGAAAGGTCTGCATGGAAGTGCAATGATTAGCTTGAAGCAGTCACTCACCAAAGGTTGTTCAGTTTTAAAGAGGTGTAAATCGTGCTTAAACTCAACATTTGTTGATGCTTCCTTCAGATGGTTGGTGCTTAAAGGTACGTGCATAGCCCGATGGTTTGTGAGTTTTTGCCATATATGGAAATTAAATATATTGGTTGATCGCTCTAATCTACCCTACTTTAGTATGGAAAATATGTTATTATAAAGAGCTAAATCTGAAGATATTGGGAGTGCAGACATGCTAAATTAATTTCCCAGACTTCAGTAATGACAGGTTCTACTAAATTGCCTTAGCATTCCTTTCTATACAGCAATAAGGGTTTATTGATTGCACGAGTATCTCAGTTGGATATGAAGGATCAAATCTCAAATCTAGCTAAGTGATTTTGTTTATATGACAATATTTATTAATAGTTTGCACTGACCTCTCAGCCAAGGAGCCATGTAGAAAGGTAGTTGTGGATAAGGTGATGACATTAGGAAGCCTAGATGGTGTAGTGGTTAACACACTAGCCTGTAATGTGATACTTAATCCTCATTCACAGAGAATCCACAAACCCACTGCGCATGCCTGAATGGACTTACAGGAGGATTATAACCAGTGTGTAGGGACACACTTACAGTGAGCAGTCTGCAGCTGCAACGAAATGCTATCACCAGTATTTAATCCTGATCAATACCTTGCTACTTTCAGTTGGCAATTTAAGTCAGTTGTATGCCTGTCCAATGGATTCAGACTACAGTCAGCCTGCGTTAGTCTGACCATGTTTGAGCTGGAAATCTCGAGTAAAACATTGACACAACATATTTCTGCCTTTTATTTTATCACTCAGAAATCCAAATCATTTATCAGACAATCTCATTAATCCGAAATTGTGTACGGGGAACAAAGTCGTGTGCATTAACAAGGGTTGACTGTACTAGGATTACAAGCAGCAGCTGTGCGTTTAAGACGCCCTTTCTCTTAATTCACTGGGTCTTCTTTCTGTGCCCAAATTCATTTCGATAGCAGAGCACTTAGGCAGTGGTGTATACAGACTGGTACATGGAGGACGCCGGGAACTTTCTGAAGATGCAGACGCCATTCTATGGGGCGTTCAGCTGTAGGAGTAAGAACTGAATACTAGCAACTGACATTGCTTTGCCACATTAAACTTGCATAGGCCGATGGTTTTGAGTTTCTGTCATCTTCCGAGATAAATATATTAGGTTGATCGCTACAATCTACCTTAGTTTAGTTTGAAGTAACTTTGATCTTAAATGGCAAACGTTGGATATATTTGAAGTGAAAGAAATCAAAATTAATGTTGGTGTGCTTGGTAAAACTCAGACCTCAGAAACTCAGGCTGCTTCAGCAGTAAGAAGTTCTATTAAATTGAGTTAATAAACAATTGTAAAGAGCAACAAATGCTTAATAAGTGCAGGGTATAGATGTTTGATATATATGTTCAAATCTTAATAACTGTTTATTTTTTTTGAGAGTTGAAGCTTTTATCGGACTATGCAACATTGTTTCCAGGAAGTAAAACTCCAACGACCGACCATATACACAAAATGAAGTAAGTCTTGATGCACAAACTGTTTTACAACAAAAAAGAACTAGCTAAAGATTACATTCAAAGCAATCACACATCGGAGGGGATCCGCCGCCGACCCACAACCCGATACCCTCGTGTGAAATTCCCCCACCGAGTGGCGGACGGGCACCTGGATCAGCTTCCGCTTCTTGCAAGATGCTTTGGTGAAGTGGATTGTCTGGTCGATGAACAGGACAGGACAGCTCTCAACTGGAATAAATCCTACTGAAGCAAAGCTGGATCTGCTGTTGTGACACCATTGACCTGCTGACCCCAGCAGTCATGGTTGAGTGAATCCAATAGTCAGTTCTTTGCTGATGTCTGATAGAGACAAGGTACCAGCAGCATCCTGGGTCGGTGTTTAGGATTAGCGGTATCTATTGAAGCTGTTCACAGATATTGTCCGCTCACCACTACATGGACATGGTAGAAGTTTGTAAAATTGTTTATTGCGTGAATAAAACCGAGTATCAGCGCAGCACCAGTGTTCTGTCGGACTGAAGGTATGTTGGATAATAATAATAATAATATGCACATTAACAATTGAATAATCAATGTGGTTTTCCATTGTATTACTTCTCGTTGATTAAAGTTGCAGTCTGATGACAATATATGACAGTTTCCATACCAAGACAGTTCCCAACATTTGATACTACATATGCAAGTTCTATACTGGTGCATTTATTAATCATTTGTTGCTGTATATAATGGAAATGCCTGAGAAGACTCACCCACAACATGAACCAACGTTGCTCAGTAGTAGACAGAATGTGACCAGTTGTTTACAGTTATTTATAGATTTTACACGTGTTATATGCAATCACCGGGTCAATGCCATAGCCAATAGGAATACAGTATCCTGGCACCGGTTGATCCAAACATTGCTAATCAGTATTCATGGATTTATCGAATATTTAAAAGTAGGACGAGGACTGCTTGATCTGATGCAACCTTGCAGGGGTACCTCCAGCACCCCCTCCCCCACACACACAGACACGCACACGCACCCTGCCAGATCTGATAGTCACGTGACTGCTGACAACAGCAGAGCGTCTCCCCACACGAGGCACCAGCGGCTCCAGCAGCACCAGCAGATCTAGCACCAGCTTCAAGCGAGCGAAAGCTTAAAGTTGCATGGTTCGATCGTTTTGAGTTTCTGACATTTCTGAGTTAAATGTATTAGGTTGATCGCTATGATCTATCTACCTTACATTAGTTTGAAGTAATTTTTACTTTAAATGGCTAACTTTTGAGATATTTGAAGTGTAAGCATGCAACATTAAGAGGCTTTTGCAATAACAGGTTCTATTAAATTGACTCGGTATTCCATTCTATGTAGCAACACATGCTTACTAAGTGCAATGGTATCAAAGTTAGGTATGTATAATTAAATCTAGATAATTGTTTTGGTTTTGCTTTCATCGGAATAAGCAGCTTTAAACACAACATCCAAAGTTGCCGTTTCATAAGCCGCCTGCCTCAACCTCTGATAACAGTGCATCATTCTACATCCACCGCTAGGGGGCGAGCTGTTGATGATCTACGTGACTGTTTTCAGTCATGGTGGCTTTATAGTGATGACTTACTGGGAACCCCTTGCCACCAATAAAATGATCTCACTTCCTGCAGGATGTAACACCGCAACGAACACACCTTACATCCTACTGAGACAACGCTATGCCGACACTGAGCAGAGAGAAGATGGCTTATTCTAGTAATCCCAAGTTGCAGCTAAGGTAGCGAGCCACAGGTATTATTTTGTAAGTGTCTTGAGTTTGACTTGGTTGGAAATCAAACCTAGCACCTTCCACTCTAGTCAGCCATTGTTATGGTATGAGAGATCGGTTAACAGGCCAGCAAGACGGGCTGGTGTAAGAGAGCAGTTGAACATGCTATAGATCAGGAACACGGGCTGGTGTAAGAGAGCAGTTGAACATGCTATAGGTCAGGAATACAAACTGGTGTAATATAGCAGTTGAATGTGCCATAGGTGAGAAACACGGACTGGTGTAAGAGAGCAGTTGAACATGTTCTAGATCAGGAACATGGGTTGGTGTAAGACAGCAGTTGAACGTGCTATAGGTCAGGAATACAAACTGGTGTAATAGAGCAGTTGAATGTGCTATAGGTCAGACAAAAATAGCTGTAGGAGAATGATGTTAAATCCAAGGTGCGTAACTTGTTGTAATCTTGTCTCTAATAGTAGTGATGATGTTAGAGGAAGAAACAAAGATGGCAACAGGTGGCGTCTAGTGTATGTATATGAGAACAATGAGTGGAATTAGGCCAATCAGACATCAGTTGTTGCCAGTTATTTCTAGGAGAGGTAGGTGGCACATCATGGAGGTTGCTTACTAAAGACAGCTAACTAGATTACACTGACACATTGAGACTGTACATGATGGTGTTGGAATTACTTCAGTATAGTTACTTCATTATGCGATGGTATAGTACAGTCCAATAGTGCGATGTAACACACATGTGCCTTAGCTTTAAAACAACAGTAACAATAAGCAGGAAGTACATTATCCTGGAACAATTCCAATAAACAAGTGGAAGGAACATAATGTGGAACAAACCCTGGAAGACAGCCTTGAACAGGTAAGAGGAACAAGAAGTGGCGACCAAGTAGTGTATGCACACACAGGAAGACACCCAGAAACGAAGGTGTACCATTTACAAAGTGATACTCCCCCAACGAACTCTCTGTAACAGTCCGTCCCGCCCCCCCCCCCCCCCCCCCCCCCCAACCACACACACACAGTGGGTGCCGGTTATAGTTGTCACAGCAAAGTTAAAGCAGCCACGCTTTGCTCAGACATTGCAATTTCCTTGACTGTCATGTCTGCCAGTTTACGATCCCATAACTCTTATAATGTGCCTCCCACCATCCCAAACGCACGTACTCTGCCAACGTGACGTTACCCCCGCTAATCCCCCAATCCCCCAATCCACACAAAACACCTAAAAAACGCACACACTCTGCCAACGTTGCGTTACCCCCGCTAATCCCCCAACCCCCCAATCCACACAAAACCCCTCACAAACGCATGCACTCTGCCAATGTGATGTTACCCCGCTAATCCCCCAACCCCCCAATCCACACAAAACCCCTCACAAACACGCAAACTCTGCCAACGTGATGTTACCCCCACTAATCCCCCAACCCCCCAATCCACACAAAACCCCTCACAAACGCATGCACTCTGCCAATGTGATGTTACCCCGCTAATCCCAACCCCCAATCCACACAAAACGCTCACAAAACGCACACACTCTGCCAATGTGATGTTACCCCGCTAATCCCCCAACCCAATCCACACAAACCCCTAAAAAATGCACACACTCTGCCAATGTGACGTTACCCCCGCTAATCCCCCAACCCCCCAATCCACACAAAAACCCTCAAAACGCACACACTCTGCCAATGTGATGTTACCCGCTAATCCCCCAACCCCCAATCCACACAAAACACCTAAAAAACGCACACACTCTGCCAACGTTGCGTTACCCCCACTAATTCCCCCAACCCCCAATCCACACAAAACCCCTCATAAACGCACGCACTGCCAATGTGATGTTAACCCCGCTAATCCCAACCCGCCAATCCACACAAAACCCCTCACAAACACACAAACTCTGCCAACATGATGTTACCCCCACTATTCCCCCAACCCCCCAATCCACACAAAACCCCTCAAAAACGCACACACTCTGCCAACATGACGTTACCCCCGCTAATCCCCCAATCCACATAAAACCCCTCACAAAATGTTGAATGGCTTATACTGGCACTTGTTGCTAAATGAGATTCTCCTTTCTATATATATATATATCTATATATATATATATACTCCCATACAGTATGTTATATTGGATCATGTCTACTAAAGTTGCATAAGACCGACGGTTTAGATTTTTTTTGCGATACATACATTAGGTAGATCATTATAACGCATAAGACCGACGGTTTAGATTGTTTTGTCATTTTATGGGATACATATTAGGTAGATCATTATAACTTTTCTTTAGTTTGAAGTAACTTTGACTTTAAATGGTTAACTTTTGAGATATTTGAAGTGCAAACATGCCAATATAATTTTGGCATGCACGCCAAAACTCTGACCCCATTGGCTTCTGCAGTAACATGTTTGATTAAATTGCCTAGTGTTCCCTTCTATGTGGCGAAACATGTTTAATAAGTGCACCAGTATCTAAGTTAGATATGTATAATCAATTCTAGATAATTGTGTTGATTTGAAAATGTGATACTTTTATCGGACCACGCAGATTCATGCAACATCTGTTAGCAAGCTTGGTAATTAAGGATTAATTATTTAACCTCGGATTGAGGAATGTTGATTTTTAAATAGTACGAATCCCACGTCACCATCATTTTCTTCTCAGAGCCAACCATGTGCATGTCACTCTTAGAGGTAATTGTGTTGTATTTGTTCTTCATTTTGCTGTCTTTGCCTCCCGCTCTCTCTGCCTCTCTTTGCATCTCTCTACTCTCCATCGTTCTGTCACTTTTGTCTCCCTTTGTCTCCTCTCTATCTGCGTCACTCTGTCTTTCTCTTCCTCTTTCCCTCTTTGTGCATCTGTCTGCCCCTTTCTGCTTCTCGCTCACCCTGTCTTTCTTTTTCTCTTTCTCTCTCTTTCCCTCAACCTGCCTCTCTGCTTCTCGCTCAGTCTCTTTGTGTCTGTCCCGCTCTTTCTCTGCCTATCTCTCTGCCTCTCGCTCATTCTCTTTCTCTGCCTCTCTCTACCCCTCGATCATCCTCTTTCTCTCTGCCCCTCTTTGCCTCTCGGACACCCTCTTTACCTCTGCCCCACTCTCGTTCTCCGCCCCTCTCTGTTTATTGTTCACATGCTTTCTCTATGCCCCGCTCTCGTTCTCTGCCCTCTCTGTTTATTGTTCACATGCTTTCTCTCTGCCCTGCTCTCATTCTCCGCCCCTCTCTGTTTATTGCTCACATGCTTTCTCTCTGCCCTGCTCTCGTTCTCTGCCCCTCTCTGTTTATTGCTCACATGCTTTCTCTGTGCCCTGCTCTCGTTCTCCGCCCCTCTCTGTTTATTGTTCACATGCTTTCTCTCTGCCCTGCTCTCGTTCTCTGCCCCTCTCTGTTTATTGCTCACATGCTTTCTCTCTGCCCTGCTCTCGTTCTCCGCCCCTCTCTGTTTATTGCTCATATGCTTTCTCTCTGCCCTGCTCTCGTTCTCCGCCCCTCTCTTTTTATTTTTCACAAGCTTTCTCTCTGCCCTGCTCTCGTTCTCCGCCCCTCTCCGTTTATTGTTCACATGCTTTCTCTCTGCCCAGCGCCTTCTCTGCCCCACTCTTTTTTATCGCTAACCCTCTTTTTTTCTGTCCCGCTCTCTTACTCTCCCACTCCTACTCCTCCTCTCCCTCACTCTCCCTCACTATCTTTTGTTCTCTCGCTCTCTCTGCGTGTCTCTCTCCCCCCTTTACCCCGGAAATACTCAGCGGTCAGCCCGCCCGCCCATGGGCAATGCCGGTGTATTAAGTTCAAAACACTACCCCACAACAACACTGCGGTAGTGTTTTCAACTTAGGTTCAAAACACTACGGTAGTGTTTTCAACTTAGTTAAGGGTAGGTTCAAAACACTACCGTGGCCATGCTCAAAACACTGTCCGTAAGTTCAAAACACTCCCTTTAAGTTCAAAACACTACTCTCATGGTGCTGGCAGCCTGGTCTCCCAGTGGGTTGGTTTGTTGTTTTACATCCTAGCAACATCTAAGGTCATATCAGGACGTGTAACATAGCAGTGAATATATGGAGACTGCTTCCTAACAGGTAGTTTGCCTTTTATAGTGGTTACAGCACATGTTTGGACCGTCCTACCCGTCCCATCTCTTTGTTAGGACTGGCCTACCCAGCAACTATATAAGGAGCATAGTCACACACTTTCAGCACTCTACTCCCAGACATCGAGGCGTCAACATCTCCAAGTCAGTTAGGCCTGAAACCTGATCTGGCTAGTTACAGCTTATGGGATGGATTCGACTTGCTGAGCTTCTACAATATGGATCAATGGACATGAGGAGGATTGGTGACTGTGGTGTCTGCCTTTTCCCACATCACTGCTGCTTAGCCTGACATGCACATCCATCAACAACTGAGACCCTATACCTGTATGGTTGGCGACGGCTCACAGACAATGGATCATTTATATCTATCAACTCCTCAAGGCAACTGAGACATAGAAGCACCAAGAGGACTGAGTGTATCTATCATCCATATGGACTACACAGACAGTTGTGAGTGTAATATCATACCATTGAGAATTTATATGTAACTGTACATTTTGTAATTGAGAAAATATGTTATAAGTACATATTTGTGTATCGTTATTTGTCTTCTTTACTAAGAATAGAAGATGTTCCAAATTCTCTTTTCTCCTCACTATATTAGCTAGTCTATAAGATTAGGCATTAGTTATTATATGTGACAACGGGTAACGACTTGTGACTGTGTGCACTCATGGCAACTTTATAGTGCTGTCCCTCTGGGAAATCAGGCCGCCAGCACCATGACCTGGTATCCCACTCACTCACATTATCCTGACACTGAGCACACCAGTCCTTGCCCAATCCTAATATTGCCGAGCGCCTGACTAGGAAGTGACAAGTATACATTTTTAAGTCATTAGTTTGACTCGACCAGGGTTTGAACCCACGATCTACCAGCACGGGAGATGGCTGCTCTGACTCATTCGGCCATCCCGTCTGGTCCTCCCAGTAGGACATCACTATAAAGTCGCCATGAGTGTGCACTGTCACAAGTCAGTACCCATTCTGAGATGACCATAGATGTAGCTAGGACGTAAAACAACAACAAACAAGCAATCAAAATGCAGCATGTATACTAATACGTGGTGCAGTTGCCGCAGCACCATCAGCATATACTAATACGTGGTGCAGACACCGCAGTGCTATGAGCGTATACTACTAGTATGTGTGTCCTGATATGACCTTAGATGTTTCCAGGACGTAAAACTCCCGATCACCAAACTAGGTTTCATTTTGGGACATTACACTTACACAGCCCCCACTGCCGTGTTATGATAGTGTTTTGAACTTGGGTAGTGTTTTGGACGTATGTAGGGGTAGTGTTTTGAACTTAACATTAGTGTTTTGAACTTAAGTTGAAAGCACTACCGTAGTGTTTTGAACTTAGGTTGAAAACACTACCGTAGTGTTTTCGACGGGGTAGTGTTTTGAACGTCCTACACCGGGTGATAGAAGGGGCTATTTCAGACCAATGCAACATTCTGTGTCAGCGACACTTGGTTCTTAATTAGTGTCAGTGAGGATTGTGGGAACGGCTTCTGATTGGCTGGTATAAACCACCGAAGGCTCTGGTGCAGCTCCCCGAGTTCCCGCGAGCTGCCTGCCGTTTAACAACACCCCTCGTGGATATTTGTACCGGAAATGGTTAAAGTATCCAATTCACTTAACATAGCAGTTTTTAATACGTTGACAGCAAGGTCTTTTTGTGGGGTTTTTCTTTGTTGGGTGGGGGGGGGGGCGGGTCTGTGGGATATTTAGTTCAGGGAAGAAATCAAGATTATGTGTGAATTTTAAATTATGAGCGAACATGAAATGAAACCAGTTACTTCATAGATGTAGGCCTAGAGATAAATGGGTTGACTACAGAATGACAGTATTTAACAAAACTAGCTCCTGCTTTGCTAATGAGGGATAATGCCACGAGTGCTAGTCTTAATTCAGGTTGGAATTACTTAAATATTAAATGGTTTATCTTGTTGTTTTTCTTCATGGTTCTTTGTCTATTTCCTTTTCAAATAAATAGAAAAAACATCTCAGTATTGGCTAGACTGAAATTGTGTGACATTTATACATGAATGCGTGGATGTATGCAACATATTTTTTCTTTACAAGAAACTCAGATATATTATGTGTGTACCATAATAGGATAACATTATAATAGGATACACCGCGAGAGAGATGAAGCAATAGTAAATTACACACACACATATATATTTATATATAATTTGTCCGTCCAAGTGAGTCTATAGGTGATAAAGGTCAGACCCAGCAGACATACAGTAATTAGAGCCCCTCCATAGGAGGCGCCAGTGTGGCCAATACTGTACTACACAGTTAGATAGGATATCGTGAGTAGACTATAATATAGGGAACTGAAGATAGTGTCCTGGTTTATATTCCCATAATAGATTATAGAGCATATATACATGTGTATATATTAAGCAGGCTATGTGACAAAGAGAACCAGACGACCAAGGAATAATAATAAATACGTTATCAATAATAATGATGATAATAAATACACAATCAAGTATATAAAAAGTACTGGGCCTATTGATATACGCATAATTCATTATACTCAATGTGTACATACGTGTATGTATATATGCAATTTTAAATGAAGTTGTGTATATATATATATATATATATATATATATATGTTTATATAGATCTGTGTCAACCTCGAACCCAACAACAGTGTCACTAAGAATCCAATTGACAGTACATTCCTGAGCTGGGAGTCCAGACACAACGTATATACAATGAAGCCAATATTGTCCATGTATAAGTAATGTATAGGTAATGTATAAGTAATGTTCACGATACCCGTACAACGAAAAATAGTTGCTCCTTATATTCGCTGGTGCCGGCAAAGGTTCCACAAGCTTCCACAAGCTTCCAGAGCGTGCATGCATGCGTGCGTGCATGCGTGCGTGTGACTTGTGAGCAGTGGTGTCCGCTGTCAAGATCTCATATATGTAGTCAAGAGTTCAACATACAGCTATATATATATATATATATATATATATATATATATATATATATATATATATAGATTAGTTAGACGAATCTTACCTGGGTATAGATGATGGATAACTGTTGTTTTACCGAGGTATAAGCCTCGGATAGACGTGGGCTAGGGAGAGGGAAGCACATCCGGTCCAGCAATCTTTACCTACTTATTCAGGATAAATGATCTAATAATAATCTAACAATAATAATAATAATGACAATGGTATTACAACTGTGAAGTTTTCCTGGCATAAGCAAAGGAATAGATGTGGCAGGGTGTGGTGGGCGGGCCCTAGCCCACGTCTATCCGAGGCTTATACCTCGGTAAAACAACAGTTATCCATCATCTATACCCAGGTAAGATTCGTCTAACTAATCTATTTTACCTCGCTATACAGCCTCAGGCTAGCCTCAGGCTAGGGAGAGGTTTACGTAAAATCATTTATCCTGTATCTCATGTTAAGTATTAATAACAATTTTAACATACATTTATCATCAATCGACAAGATAATTTGGCGAAAACAAAGTGTATTCTCACCTCTTGCCGATCTAGTCTTTCAGTAGCTGTCGGGCCAGTGTGCTCGACTTTTCTACTCGTTTGTTATAGTGCGTTGCAAACGATCGTGCTGTTTTCCATCCTGCGTATGCTAGGATCCGTTTAACGGAAATGCCCAGCAGTCGTGCTTTGGAAACCATAGCGCCTCGTGTCGAGTGTGAGGCATATTTGTCCGTATCTATGCCTGTCAGTTTTAACATCGTAATTGTCCACTGAGCCAGCGTATCTCGCGAAATGCCCTTGTGTGGCTTAATAAAGCTTACTAATAACTGTCTTGAAGTTCTCAAGTCCTTGGTCTTGGAAATATAAGCCCTAATGGCTGAAACTACACAAAGCTTTGGGTCTTCTGTGAAACTAGTAACATTAATTGTAAACAATGGGTCTCCTAACCTGTTTGATTTTAACAGTTTTGATAAATCAAATGTGGCCTCTTTCTTATCAATTTCTAGGCCATCTAGTGACAGGGCGACAATAGTCTGTCCTCTATGTCCCGTTACTAACAACAAAAGCAATGCTACCTTAAATCCTAATTTTCTGAGATCTAAAAGCCTGTTATGAGGCCATTGTTTAAGGAGATCAAAAACAACCGATACATCCCAAAACCGACTATACTTCGGTTTGGGTGGATTCCTTTCATAGATTGATCTCAGAATCCAATGAATAACATGGTGTTTTCCTACCGTTTCAGTATGTATCCGTGGAAGGATAACGGACAAAGCACAGCGAGCAGCATTAATTGATCCAAACCCCAACCCTTCGTCTTCTAACATGCGCAGAAATCTGCCAACTTGGGAAATGGTGGGCTTCATGGGTTTGACCTTCTTGATTAGGCAGTGAACGCCCCACTTTTTCAAATATGTAGTATACATTTTAACAGTGCCTTTACGCCAAGCATGGGAAACTATTCTCTGCTGTGTAATTTTGTCTAAACCAAATTGTTCCAAATATTTATTTTAAAAAGGAATGCCAGCAACGGTGTCGTGGACACGTCCCCTCGTTGCTTTACGGGGCCTTGGTGTGTCAGATTCCCTGGTGATCTTCGGAATCGGAGGCAATCTGTGGCGGTCGCCACTATGCCCGGTAGCCAAGGCTGTGTGTCCCAGTCGGGAACGATTAATATTGCGTGTGCTTTCTCCATCTTTATTTTTCGGGTTACTCGGCTGATCATGCTGAATGGAGGGAAAATATAGTAAAACTTATTCCCCCATGTCAAAGAAAATGCATCAATTTGCCAGGCATCTGGCTCTGGATGCCATGACAAATACTTGCCAATCTTAAAATTATTACGTGAAGCAAATAAATCAACTTCAGGTTGGCCCCATTTCTGACACACTGTGTTAAATATTCGCGGATTAAGGGACCATTCTAAATGGTCATAACAATTTCTGCTTTTATGATCAGCTAATGTATTTTGTGTGCCTGGGATATATGCTACCGTTAACCAAACTTTATTTAGTTGGGCCCGATCCCAAATTTGTCTTGCTATTTCATTGCATGGTTTGGACTTTGTCCCACCCATATTCCGTACATACGCCATTGCGGTCATAATGTCCGTTAAAATACGGCTAGCAAGGACTAAGTAAATGGCCCGTAATTCCAAGACATTAATATGGTCTGATCTCTCATCTTGCAACCATCGTCCCCCTGTTGCCACTGTATTGTAATGTGCTCCCCAACCTTCTAGTGAAGCATCGGTAGTAACTACTGTGTTGGGTTCATTCATCCGTATGGGGTTAGGTGAATTTTGAATATGATTAAATCACCAGTTAATATCATTCAGTCCATCTTCCGAAATAAACATTTTCCTTTCGAAATTACCTTTTGTGCGAGCTAAGCCTAAATTCTTATCTATTTCCAAAGACTTTATGTGCGTTTTGCCATATAGAATAGCCGGGGCATATGCTATCAGTATGCCAACTAGCACCGCAACCTGTCTTATCTTTGGCCTATTTAAGGCCACCAAGCGACTCGCTGTATCGTGAAACTTTACCAGTTTGTTATCAGGAAGTGAAACAGTCATTAAATGCGAATTAATAATAAAGCCCAAACATTTAAGTTCGATAGTCGGCAGAAAAACCAACTTCTTATGATTTAAGTAAAAACCTAGCCTTGTCAAAAGAGAACATAGGTCATCAACGGCTTGTTGACAGTCATTAAACGATTGTGAAACAATGAAAGAATCATCAATATAAGGGAACATAGTATGACCCTTCTTCGCCATGGCCGAGAAAATTGGTTTCAGTAGTTTTGTAAAAAGACGTGGGGCACACGCCAAACCATTTGGCATACACGTAAATTTGAAAAGTGTATCATTCCAAATAAATCTTAAGAATTTGCGGTGTTCTTTAAAAATCGGAACTGTATAATAAGCATCTTGTAAATCTACACTGGTCATCCATGCGTCAGGTGTAACTAAGTCCCTGGCAGTGTCAAGGGAAAACATTTTGAAATGTTGATATTCTATGAGATCATTTAACTTAGTTAAATCTAAAATCATGCGAATATCTCCATTAGGCTTAGGTCTGAAAAAAATATTAGAAATGAATTCTCCTGGAGTGTGAAGCACCTCCTCAATAATGCCTTTTGACTGAAAAAGAGTAACTTGTTCAGATAACGCTTGTTTTTCTACATCATTAAACTTATACGGGAAAGGTACTTGCTGTTGTACTGGGACTTCAGTAAAGGGAATCTTAACACCAGTTACTATGTCTAAAATGTTTACATCACTAGTAATTTCACACCAAGTAGGGAAACAGTTAAATATGTTTCCTGCACAAAAGTTTCTTACATCTCTTTGTGTAGATTCCGCCACCATGTCTGTTAACCCAGTTGTTTGAGTAGCCGTATTCACTTGCTGCCTGGGCGTGGGAAGGGTTGTTTTGGGGCAAACTCCTTCCGGAACAGGCGGTTGCCTTCGTTCCAGCCTTGCCTGTCCCCGCGACCTCTGCCTCATGGCACATAGCCATAGGAGGGGCCGGACCTGCCCGCTCTGGCACCACATCGGGGACGAAAATCCCCTCGTGGTTGACGAAAACGGGAGGTGTCTGCTTTCCTGGCTGGTTCCAGGTACCGGCTACTTTTTGACTCAGCCTCGACTTCTTTGAAGAGGTAAGGAAGTTGTCCCCCAAACATCTTACCCTTATCTAAGGGTTTGCCTTTTATGGGCTTGGGGGGCAGAAAGAGTGTGTACTCTTTGCCATCGTTGTCCATGACTTTTTTGGATCTGGCCACTTCCTTACTGGCCTGGGTGGTAACCGCCTTGAATACATTCTCATATCTTCTGTAACTTAGAAAGTTACTGGCAGCTGTGAGTAAGGCCATGCCTTTATCCATGCCTCTGGCAAGTGACGAGAACTTATTCTCCGTCTGCATACGGTTAGCGACAGGGACAACCATAGCTAAGACACCTAACACTGCCTTATGGACTGTGAAAAGCGCAGTTTCAAAGCATTTCTTTTCTTCGTTAAGGTGAATACCAGCGTCCATCTCTTTCACTACACTGTCCGGGATCCCTTTAATGCCGGAAATTTGTTCAGTTATCTTATTGATCACTTCTGCCGGGTTGAACGTGTTGAAATGACCTTTGATGGTCTCACGCATCATGGTAGTGGTCTTGACTTTCTTGGCTTTTTGGAGCGGGCACCGCTTACGGACCTTGCCGCCAATCTTGGCATAAATGCCCGCCCTTTCAGTGTCAGAGTCAGAGTCAGTGGAAGATGAGTCGGACGAAGAATCTGAAGAAGTGTCTTTCTTCTTCTTCTTACTCTTCTTCTTAGGTTTCTTGACCTTCTTGCCCTTTGTGGCTTTGGTGAATTCTTCACCTGACAAACTCACCGGGCGCTTGCGCTTCCTAGTCTTAGGGTGCGGGACTTCTATCGCTGAGTCTGTCTCTTCAAAATCAGAGACGTCGTCCCAATCGGAATCGATCGGTGGGAGTTGTTGCACTGGGTCTTTACTCTGGAGTTGTTTCATTTTCTGCTCCACCAACCGGTTGACCTGCTGTGTTAGGTCACTCGGGTAAAGCCCTCCATCCTCACTCTCCCTATCTGAGAGTACGTCGTCCCCCGGCTGTGGTGATGGGGGAGCTGTCAAATCAGGTGACGTATCGTAGCCGGTAGGCACGCGTCCCTCCGCAGCAGCGGGCGGCGGTTTGTTTCGCTTTGTAGCCATCAGTAGTCTGTAACCAAAAAAGGGTACTTATTAAACCGGAATCAACTCAACTGAACACCGAAGTGACGCTAGGTGTACCTGGGTTGAGGATCTATGTGGTATTGAGTAACGTATTTACACCGTTCTCAGTACAGGCGTGGTAAGCTAAGTTTTCCGTAGGTTTTTAGGTATCGAAACCAACCATACATGGGGTAGGTTTCTAGAACCTCCCATCTCTCTGTCGCGTACACTTCTCCCACCTGCGGCTTCTGCGCCAGCAAGTTGGAGAAAATGCTACGAAACTCGGAGAAACGCCTCATTCAAAAGGGGAATCTATAAAAGAAACTCGGATCATCCCCAACAACACCCTCTATTAGGGTCTGAAGGAATCTCCACAGGAGATGTGACCGTGCCAACATCTCTACCCGTATCAAAGCAGGTTGATAGAACCATGGAAACAATACACAAAGGAATCCTTTGTTCTATCCGATTCAACATTTGAAATAGCTAATCTTGTCCAAATTGGACGTACGAAAGTTCTGAACTTTCCAATCTAGATGCTATATTGCATCATAAACAAGCTTAACCAAAATAATCACGATTACTTTCAGTTATTAACTTGTTGTAGATAAATCCAACTGGAGCAACTCACGAGCGTCCTCCGGTCGTGAGTTATTTATGCTAATTGCTGGATCGGATGTGTTTCCCTCTCCCTAGCCTGAGGCTAGCCTGAGGCTGTATACCGAGGTAAAATATATATATAATATATATATATATATATTTATATATATAATAGGGCTTTGCAAAAGGACAGCACATAGTCAAACCGCTTAGAATGATCTACTTATCTGTTACTTGTCTATGTGTGTCTGGAGCAGTATATAGCAACAGCAAATTCCCGCAAATTCAGGCACACCGTCGCTCCAACCCAGCCAAGTCTGTGTTATGGGCTTTGACACTACACTAACACCGGCCGTTCAGCAACATGTCTGATACCCGTCGACTGAGACTTCTGGCACAACAGCAAAACAGACAACGAAATAGTAATAGTAATACTGGCCCTACAACTTCAGCTTCGTGGTCGCTCCCAATGTAGCCACGTCTGTGTCCGGGTGTCACCGACGGTGTCAGGAAAACTGTGTCAGTTAAAACGGCGCTCATGTGATCCTGACAAGCTCTGGCTGGAAGTTTACAAATCAAGCTCATGTGACACCTGCGCAGGCCAAATGGCATATGACCTGGTGTGGGGAGAAGACAAACTATCCTGGAATGCACCGGAACGCAGTAAATGGCAGAACAATCCAGTATTTGACGAAATAAAAGCATGATGAATAAATAATATAATAAATATATAATAAATAGCACAAGCCTACTCTGCCCAGTTTATACTCATATAATTATTTATATGTCACACATATATATATATATATATATATATGTTTATATAGATCTGTGTGTGTCTGTATGCATGTGTTCAATTATTCTTTCGCATATTAATGGCCCAAACATTTCTACCCCTAAGCGATTGCAAAATCTATTTCCGATATTTCTGCGATATATTTCCTAAATATTTCCAATATTCTACTCGTCCTTATCATTCACACTCGGCGCATTGCATTTACACTCTCCCAAACCATGCTTGAATAACCAGTTCTCATCCAGTGGCTGAACTCCAACAGTAAGCCTTGTCTGTCTCTCCTTGCATCTCTATCTGCCTCTCGCTCACTCTTTTTGCTTCTATCCAGCTCTTCCCGTTTCCCCCTCTCTCTCGCTCTGCCTCTCTGTACTTCTCGCTTTCTCGCTTTCTCGCTTTCTATCTTTCTCTCTGCCCCTCTCTTTCTCTGTCTCACCCCCACCCCCCACAATAGCCGATGTCTGCTTTTGTGTGGTGATGGAGGGGGGGGGGGGCGGTCGTTAAACAAACTCTCTTTCTCTCTGCCCCTTTCTCTCTGGCTCTCTCTACTTCTCGCTTCCTCTCTTTCTCTATGCTCCTCTCTTTCTCTCTGCCCCTCTCTTTCTCTTCACCACTCTGCTTATCGCTCACTCTCCCTGTCCCTGTATCGCTCTCCCCTTCTGCCCTTCCCTCTGCTTGGGTGACCACCTGGGAACACGAGGTGTCAGTTTCTACACAACCACATCAGTCGCCGACAAGCACACCCTACACAGGGTACACGTGCATCCACTCCCGCCCACCACGACGCTACCATCAATACCAGCGGAACCTGAGCCGAAACCAACCGCCTGCCATCCGGGACGCTGGTACCCGGCGTCCTAACAGCAAGTACACGCTACACAGGGTACCCACGCATCCACTCCCACCCACCACGACGCTACCATCAATACCAGCGGAACTTGAGCCGAAACCAACCGCCTGTCATCCGTGACGCTGGTACCCGGCGTCCTAACGGCAAGCACACCCTACACAGGGTACACGCGCATCCACTCCCGCCCACCACGACGCTACCATCAATACCAGCGGAACCTGAGCCAAAACCAACCGCCTGTCGTCCGGGACGCTGGTACCCGGCGTCCTAACGGCGGGAACGGTGTCTCCGACCCTCGATACCAGCGTAATCTGTGACCGTCTGGAACCAGCCCTTAAGGGACTTCCGCTAATCCTCCCACAGCGGGTACAACCTGCACACGCTGGTTGTTCAAGCTGCCAGCTTCACACCGGCATCTTGCTCTTCTCTCACCCTCTCTCTCTGTTCTTCTCCTTCATTGACTCCCTCTCTCCCTCTCACTCACTCACTCTCCCTCACTCACGCTCTCTCCCTCTTCCTCACTCACTCTCTCTCATTCTCCCTCCTTCAGTTACTCACTCACTCACTATCTCTCCTTCTCCCTCACCCATGCACTCACCCTCGCTCCTCCTCCCTCCGTCACCCAAACACTCACTCACTCTCTCTCTCATTCTCCCTCCTTCAGTTACTCACTCACTCACTATCTCTCCTTCTCCATCACACACTCACTCACTCACCCTCTCGTTCTCCCTCCTTCACTCACAGACTCACTCACCCTCTCTCCTATTCCCTCCCTCACTCACACACTCACTCACCCTCTCTCCTTCTCCGTCCCTCACTCACACACTCACTCAACCCTCTCATTCTCCCTGCCTCACTCACTCACTCACTCACGCACACACTCACTCACTATCTCTCCTTCTCCGTGACACACTCTCTCTCACTCATTTACTCTCTCCCTCCCTCTCCCGCAGTCACTCACTCTCTACCTCTTTGTCTCTATCACTCTCTCGCATGCGCTGCTTCTCATTATCTATCTCTGTCTCTCCCTTTCTCACTATCGATTTCTCTGACTCTTTATTTCCCTCTCTCTGCCTCACTCCTCACACCCTCTTTCCCTCTTGTATCTCATTCACGCTCACTAGCTCTCGTCCTCTCTCTCACTTTCTTTCATTCCCTGCCTGTCGGGCTCCCTACCGTCCCCTTCTCTTCCTCTCTCGCTCCGTCTCGCTCCTTCTCGCTCCCTCTCGCTCCCTCTCACCCCACTCGCTCCCTGTCGTTCCCTTTCGCTCCCTGTAGCTCCCTGTCGCTCCCTGGCGCTCCCTGTCACTCCCTCTCGCTCTCTCTCGCTCCGTCTCGCCCCGCTCGCTTCGTCTCGCTCTGGCTCGGTCCCTCTTGGTCCCTCTCGCTCCGTCTCCCTCCGTCTCCCTCCGTCTCCCTCCCTCCCCCTCCCTCTCCCTCCCTCTCCCTCCCTATAGCTCCGTCTCGCTGCCTCTCACTCCCTCTCGGTCCCTCTCGCTCCCTCTCGCTGCCTCTCGCTCCCTCTCGCTCCCGCTCGCTCCCTCTCGCTCTGTCTCACTCTCACTAACTCCTGCTCCCTCTTCCTCCCCTTCCCTCCCTCTCCCTCCCTCTAGCTCCCTCTCGCTCCCTCTCCCTCCCTCTCGCTCCCTGTACCTCCCGCTCGGTTCCGCTCGGTTCCTCTCAGTCCGTCTCACTCCCTCTTGCTCTCGCTCCCCCTCGCTCCCTCTCTCTCCCTCTCGCTCCCTCTCGCTCCCTCTCTCTCCCTCTCACTCCCTATCGCTCCCTCTCGCTCCCTCTCGCTCCCTCTCGCTCTCTCTCGCTCCCTCTCGCTCCCTCTCGCTCCCTCTCGCTCCCTCTCGCTCCCTCTCGCTCCCTCTCGCTCCCTCTCGCTCCCTCTCGCTCCCTCTCGCTCCCTCTCGCTCCCTCTCGCTCTCTCTCGCTCCCTCTTGCTCCCTGTCACTCCTTCTTTCTCTGGCTATTCTCACTTAACCTTTCTCCCCTCCCCCAACACTCTCATCATTCTCACCTGACAAACTGTACGCTTGTTTAGCTCCAAACTTACACCACTCTTATATTCATTATTCTCCCTACCTTTTCAACACTGTAGCTTCCTTCCCACTGAAATATTAGCTATTCTTCCTTCTCCATATATACCCTATATCCTCATATACTCTGTTAATGGTGCCATTGCCTGTGCCTTTCCACTTCCACACTCACATTGCCTACCCTGATCCTCCAGCAGCTTTGCTCCTGTTGCACTCTCCACTTTTTCACTCATCTACACTCACCAAGCACAATTTCCCTTTTCTGACAGCAACATAAGATTTTAACCAAGCTAAATGTCACCATCGCATGCACCTGATTTATAATTTCTTAGGAGATCCAGTCTGTTCGAGTTATAACAGTATCACCATTAATACCTGGGATGGATTTGTCCTTGTATCCTGCCATGAATATCCTCTGTTGTCGGCATGGAGTTAAATCACCATCACTCACTCTCAGCCCTTCCACCCCCACCTTTTCCTATTTGGAACTACCCAGGTCACGTGGTGATTCGTCAAACCTGGTGGCCAAACACAAACACACAGCAGGTCATTCCCGCGAAATAAGCAGCTAGCTTAGTGCGCCTCCTCTGGGCTGGTCACTGAGGAGGCACTGAAGTATGTGCCAGGTCTGTTTACAGGATCGGAAATGGGGTAGTTTTACCTCCGAGCCTTATTCTACATTACAAGTCCGCCAACTGTTATGTAAACTTAGAACCCATAACCACATGGTTTCTCGTGACCAAACGTGATTGGATTCTTGCCATACATTTGTTTCAGTCCAGTGCATATTTTACATTACATGAAATACTATATTGTGGATGTGAATCAATATCCTAGATTATTGCAATGATGCAGTAGCCAAATCGGTAAGAGCGCAGGCTTCCCTGCGGAAAGTCGGGAATTCTAGTCCCGGCCGAGCCAAAATAATGACTTACACAACTGATACTTGTTGCTAACTAGCCTGGCACTTATCATTTCTAGGATAGGACTAGGATTGGCTAGTTCGGTATCAGGATACTGTGCTGAGTGTGAAGCCAGGTCATGGTGCTGTGGAAGTTATTACCACATATTAACCTATGTATTATATTTGTTTCCTGTACCTTTGTGTTGGTCTAGTCAGGATTTAGGTGTTATCCAGTGCATTAGTTGTGAGATCAAACGCATTGCATTAGTTCTTTCTACTGGCATTAGATAGTGGGTTGGTGGTGGAAATGATGTTGGCTGAATTTACCCCTAAGACGACTTCAATTGTACTTTCCTTGTTGTTCTTGTCAATGTCGTCCTTATCCAAGTGGCACCCAGATTTACTCAGGGACAGGTGATCTCCCCGCAGTACCGGGGTGAAGACCAGCCTTATATAAAAACGATCGAAAATTCGGGCTAATGAATTGAGTCTTTATGAGAGCCTAATTTCACAATCTAAGAAGCAGCATTTATTCTTTGTATATGTCTTCATGTGTACCCGCTACTTTTGAGTTAGAAAATATAATAAAACATATACTTTAATGGAATTTAAAAGTGAAATCGACGGCATTCTCTGGCCGCCATCTTGTCTTTTTGCATTCTCTCCCATTTCACCAACTCTGTGCTGATATAAGTAACCATTTGACACTGGTGCTAGACATTCTACTTGTTGTTCCATGCTAAAGCATTTTCGCCCGTATTTAGACTACGTTGTCGTTCACCCGTGTACTACAAGTATCGGGTGAATCTTTTATCTACCTTTCCTCTTACTAGCCGATTGTAAACACAGCCTGGTTTCCGATTCAGAGCCAGCACACATGAGATTGGTTTTGAGGTAAAGTTGGTTGTTTGATTGTTGGGGTTTTAAGTCCTGGCAACATCTAAGGTCATATCAGGATGGGTACCAACTTGTGACAGTGCACACTTATGGCCACTATATAGTGCTGTCCCACTGGGAGACCATGCCACCAGCATCCTGACCCAATATCCCACTCGGTCACATTATCCTGAAAGTGAGCTAACCATTCCTTGCCCTATCCTAGTAATGTTGAGTGCCAGGCTAGGAAGTGACAAATATAAATTTCATAAGTCATTGATTTGACTCGGCCAGGAACCGAACTCCCGAGCTATACCGATTCGCCCGAGCTATACCGATTCGGCCATGTTGGTTGGCAAGGTTTTGACGGGTCGGTAGGTTCCGGACTGGTCAGATTAAGAGGCTTGGCGTGGAATTACTATACATCCTCACTCCCTGACATTGTTTACCTGCTGCCGAGCACAGCAGGTTGTTCCCGCTAACCCACTCTCATCCACAAGTTATAGCGTGTTTCTTATGACAGATACAGCTGGTAGAAAACTGATTTTCGTGAAACTGCACCCATTTCCCATTGAATGGGCACGACGGTTTATCAGGCTGTCTATACCTGCACATTTGACCCTGCAATCACTCGGTGAATGTTATTGGATGCATCATGTTTGAGGCAGCAGTGGTGGAAATCTCGCTGGGAGTGCAGAGCCTAATAGCGTGTGACCTATATAGATTGTGTTGTACGCTACAAACAGTTCATGGACACATTTTACAGCAACACTCATTAGAACATTCACAACCTTTACACTCACTTTTGTTGTTGTTGGTAAATATATTTATTCTGCTGAATAAGTATTTTGTCAACTTCAAAGCACTGGTCTTCCAACCATTTTTCACCTCAGGATTATATACACAAACATGGTATATTGATGAAATGTATACAATACAATTTGCAGCATATAACACAATGAAATTCTGTCGTTCCATAGCAGTATGGCAACAGTAGTGTCATATAACTATATCAATATTAGTCACATCATTGTGAGTATTTACATGGTATTTAGAATGTAAGCAGAAGTTGTCTTCTGTATTCATTTGGTAAAATTGTAGTAAGTTTCAATGTAGGGTTTGATCAGTTGGAGTTAGACAAGGAGTATATAAATATCAGTTTGCTAGAAATATTCTAGTCTTAGCCTATTGTGGTTAGTTAGGTGAGTTTGTTATTTGCAGTTTGCTGTTTTAGTGTTGATATATATCTGACAACATTATAAATTCTGCTGTTGGGGTGGGGTTGTTTATAACACACTGCACTAGCTGTGGGACCAACCCCAGTGCACTTGAGTTTCCATATAAGGATTTCTTAGTGTCTTTAGGATGTGGATTTTAATCTTAGATGAAAAGGAAACCATGTTAATTAAAGTTGTCATAATCTGATGAAACTGTAATATTTTCGATACGAAAACACTTACTTTTATTTAATCCTAAATATCTAACTTACCCTCTATACAACTTTGATGCGCGAAAAGGAAGAAGGCAAGGCGGGGGTGGAAATAAGGCGTTTATTTACGCCTCAGAGCATACAGAGGAAGCAGGCTCATAAGGAGCAACAGTGTAATTAAATAAGCAATAATGGAAGAAAGTACAAAGGCTCAACAGTGTAAGTAAATAAGCAATAAATGGAAGAAAGTAGAAAGGCTCATGAGGAGCAGGGTAATAAAGTAAGGTTGAGTTCATCAAGTGTCAGTGGAGTGAGGGGGTGCCGAGGAGCCCTCCACCAAAAGTAGGAGAGGGCTCGAGGCGTGCCCGAGGCGGGGGGCCGGGGCGCCCGAGGCGGGGGTCCGGAGATGGAGGTCTGGGCGGAGAGGGCTCGCGGCGCGCCCGAGGCGGAGCAGGTGGGGCGGGCCGGCCGAGAGGTGGGCCGTGTCGGGGGTCAGGCTCCCTCTCGGGGCGGGGAGTGTCCGGGGCCTGCGTCGACAGGGAGCGGGCGGCCAAAAAGGGGGAGGCCCGCTCCTTGGCGGGATCCGGTGAGGAGGTCCGACGAGGGTCGAGCAGGGGGGCAGCGAAGTCCTCGGGGCTGGATGGGGTGGTGGTCGGGGTCTGGGCGGCGGTGTTGTTGAAGGCGGTGTCGTGAGGATCGGCGGCAGAGGGTTCCTCCTGAGGCTGGGCTGGGATGTGGTCCGAGGTGTGATGCCCGAGGTGATGATCCCCGGCTGGGACTGGGCGGCGCTGCGATCGGTGGTCGCTGGGAGGTTGTCGGTGGAGGTCGCGGGGCTGTCGGCAGTGGTGAGGGTGAGGCGCCGGGAAGGGCCCCCCGGGCCGGCCGGGGGGAGGCCGGCGGATCAAAAATCCACCGAGGCGGGGGGGGTCTGGCGCTCACGGGCTTGTTTGGTCATGCATCCGGCCTCGCAGTGCATAGTCAGAATGCGCCTCACGTTTGCGCAGTAGGCGCATATGTGACGGCGCCTGTCCCCCGCCTCGCCGTGGGCCTCTCCGACAGGGGCCCGATCGCACGAGGCGGGGTCGCGGTTCCAGGCCGGACAGGGGGCCCCGTGGGTGTGCCTATCGTAGGCGGTGCGGGCGTCGACGTGGGCTCGGGGCAGGTGTGTGCCTCGGGGAGGGTCGTCACCTCGGGGGACCGCTTCTGCTGGGGCGGCCTGAGGGGCGGGGAGGGTGAGGGTCTGGACCCTCAGGAGGTCGAGGGCGACCGGGTCGTGCCACCCCTGGGGGAGCCTCCCGTCCGCTATCCATGTGAACACCGTCTCGGAGTAGCGGCGGACGGTGGGCCAGGGGTAGAGGAGGACGTCCCTGAGCACGGTGAGGTGATGGTGGTGTAGGCCCTGGAAGGAGTGGGCCGGGAAGTCGGGGTGGTCGATCAGGGTGAGGAGGGCGAGGCTATATTCGTCCTTGGTTGCCTCCCCCCTCTTGACCGACTTCCTCTCAGGCCCCCTCTCTACCAGGTCCGATGGGAAGATATAGTCGACCGGGATCCCTCGCCGCCTGACCGAGTGCCGCGCCTCGGCGGAGGCAAGTATTTCCCGGACGGCGTCGGCCGCGGACGCCGGGGTGTGGTGGGTAGGCTCCTCGTGGTAGGCCGGCGACGGGGGAGCTGTGGCCTGGGTCCCGAGGTGATGGTAGCGCTCATTCTGGGGGTGGGGGGGGCCCCCGGCAGGGGCGCCGGAGGCAGGGGCGGGGGCCGGGCCCCGGCCGGAGCGCGCGCCCGAGGTGGACGGGCAGTGTCGGCGGCCTGGCATCTGGGCGCAGGGGAGGTCGCCTCGGGGAGGGGCGGAGCCCCCCCGGCCTGCAGGCCATCGATCCGAGCGTGGAGATCGGCGGTAGTCTGACGCTGCTCGAGTCGGAAAAGCTGGAGCGCCTCAAGTATGGCCGCGGTCTCGGCACCCGAGGCGGGGTCCGAGGGCGATGCCGGGGCGGAGGCCCGGGACTCGTCCCGCCGCGGTGTTGAAGCCGGGGTGCCGCGGGCGGCCGCCCGGGAGCCCTTACGTCCGTTGCCTTTTCGAGGCATGGTGTAGCAGCGGTCCGAGGTGGAGGTAGGCCCAAAAAGGCAGAGAGCTGGGAGACGGCAGGAGGGCGAGTGCCTGAGGGAGGCCGGCGGGCAACCTTATAAGGGAAGGGGGAGGGGCGACAGCGGGTGAGGTGTGAATGCTGCCGGCCCGGGGGAGGGCGAGAGGTGGCGAGCAGCGGGCGTCGGGTGAGGCGCGAGTGCTGCGCGACAGGGGGGGCGGGGGGAGGTGGGGGCGCGCCGCGCCGTCTGCCGAGGTGAGAAAGCAGCGCGACGGCGCGGGGCGGGGGAGGGTCTCTTCCTCTCCTCGCATCAAAAGCAATGCTTCGCATTGCGACCAAGCGGTTAGTGCTGCATAAAATGAATGTTTACTAGAGCCACTAGTCAACTTTACTAGAGCCACTAGTAACTGAAAGTCATTATTCTATACGATCAAGCATTTTACTTTATATGGTTTCACGTCAAATGTTACCAATCATAGCCTTTTTTAAATCAAAATGACTAATTACCATACATTTGAATGATTAACTTAGAATTGCATAATCCGATGCTTTTGAGTTTCTGTCATTTTCTGAGATAAATGTTTTGGCTTGATTGGCATAATCTATTTTTATTATAGTTCGAAGTGGCTTTGATTTAAAATGACTAACTTGGGAGTTATTTGAAGTGTAAACATGCATTTTGGTCTGTTTGTCAAAACTCTGATCCCATAGGCTTCAGTCGTAAAAGGTTCTATTAATGGGGCTTAGATTGCCCTTCTATGTAGCAACACGTACTTTATAAGTGGACCAGTATCTAAGTTGGATAATTCTGTAGGTTCAAATCTAGATAAGAGTTTTGATTTGAAAAGGTGATGCTTTTTTTCCGACTATACAACTTTAGTGTATTTATCTAGAAATACGGTAGAAACTCAAACCATCAGATTATTCGACTTTGCACACCGTTGTGAATTGTGTTTTGAGAATTCTAGTTGAGGGTGAGTTATGGCCCAGTCACACTACGACGTGATGGCCAACGTGAGCCCGACGAGGGCGACTTTTGAAAAACCCAACATGTTATGCAAATTCGGGGCCAAGTTGGACGACACTGCAGCGTGGTCGACGTGGGTGTAACGACGGCATAACGTGTGTGTGTGTCTGTGTGTGTATGTGTGTGTCTGCGTGTGTGTCTCTTTGTCTGTGTGTGTATGTGTGTGTCTGTGTGTGTATCTGTGTGTGTGCTGTGTGTGTGTCTGTGTGTGTCTGTGTGTGTGTCTGTGTGTGTGTCTGTGTGTGTGTCTGTGTATGTGTGTCTCTCTGTCTCTGTCTCTCCATCTCTCTGTATGTGTGTGTCTGTGTGTGTGTCTGGTTCGTCTGGGTCACGTTGGACCATCACGTCGTAGTGTGACTGGGCCATAGGAAGACCGACGACTTGGTGTGAACGCACGCAGTAATTCTGAACTGAACCCCTCAATCGAACCACTCTGAAACGACTGACCCCCTCACAACCCCACCAACCAACAATGCACCTCGAAACAGACATTCCTAACAAATCATATATGGTATATCCCACGTGATTTTATACTACAACTCTAGCAATAGGCCTACGTTCATATATTGATCCGGAAATGTAAATCTCAGTTTTAATATGTATAGTATTTCTGATTCCAGATAGGAAGAAAGGCATGAAGATGAACATCGTAGATTGGTTTGTGTCTGGCTCTAACATGGTGCCTGCCGCCTTATTTCCCAGTGGGGCAGCACTATAAAATCGCCCTGAGTGAGCACTGTCACAAGTCGGTACCTGTCCTGATAAAACTTTAGATGTTGCCAGGATAAAACTCCAACAACCAACCAACCAACAACCTCCATACACATCTCAGTAGGCTGTCTCTGGTTTCATCTCTCAACTCAGTCATCTATCTTTCAATCTATTCCTCTCTCCCATCTCTCTCCATCACACGCCGGTTACATCGGTCGTTGCACAATGGTAATTCGATAAGTGTGTCTGCCAGAGGCTTTCACTTTGAGTATATTCAGATAATGCTTTGTTGCAATTGTAAGCAACGTCTACACGCATGCGTACAGGAAGTACAGAGAGTATGCCTACTCTGTTGGTTCCACCCAGTAATCACCAAAACACTGTCAATTTGAGGGTGTTTCAAGTTTAGCAACAACCCAGTGTCAACTGATAACATTCCAGGGGTCTAAAGCTAAGATTCCTCCTTACACGCGGTATGTGGCATGCGAATGCAAATGCAAATGCAAATTCAAATAAAAATCGAAAAGCATGTAAATGAATAGTGGTGCTTCCATACGTCCGAATGTGTGAATGCGAATGCGGTAGATGGATCGACCCATGGACCGATCGGTGCGGCATGCGAATGCGAATGCTGCAGCCTTTGCCATAGAAAACAATACTGTTCCTTCACAAATTTGGAGGAAAAACCCCGACAAATGTTGGGGGTTGGCATATATCTATGCCGCATATATGACATTTGCATGCAGCATGCCATATGCCACATGCCACATACAGCGTATAAGGAATCTTAGCTTAAGCCTCCACTCCAGGAGTTGAAGGGGGGCGGAAGCCCACCTGAGAATCTCACAGATTCATAACTAATTATTATTACGGAAATAGTGTCTGGCTCTAACATGGTACCGCCCTCTAGTCGAGGGTTGGATGCAATGGTTCTCCTGTGAATAATTCAAGCCTGTCCACTGTGAAATATTTGTAAACCATGATGTTCTTGGTCTCCCTCTCCCTCTGCTGCCATTCAACTTCCCTTCCAACAATGTACGGTATATTGAACTCTGACGAATGATGTGGCCAAAATAAATAAGTTTCTTTGTCTGTATAGTGGCAAACAAGCTTTTCTTATTTTTAATTTTTCTGAGAACTTCTTTGTTGGTGATCTTCTTTGTCCATGATATTTTCATCATCCTTCGATAAGTCCACATCTCAAATGCTGCTAAACGTTTGTACATTTTCTTAGAGATTGTCCATGTCTCTGCCCCATACATTAGAGTAGACCACACATAACACTGAAGAATACGCTTCCTTGTTTGTATTAATATCTATATATACATATATACATATATACATATATATACATGTATACATATATGCATATATGCATATGGGATGTATAATTAATTATGCGTATATAAGTAGGCAGAGTATATATTCCTTATTATTATTATTACTATTATTATTCTACCATTTAGTCTCTAAGTTATTATGTCCAATCGCTGACTTGCCTCGATTTGCCCCGGTTGCCTCGGCAACGCCGGGGAATGGGCAAGTCTAAGTCAGTTCGCTATTCAAACACTTTTGATGACAGAGGGACTAAAAGCAGCCGGCCTACTTGTGGTTTGCCGGCCGGATGCTCCCATAGTGACCCAAACTGGGACAGAGAACTATTTCTAACCAATGACTGTGTTGAATGTGCTTCAGATATTGCTAACATAACTGATACTGACTTGCTTGATTCGTTCCCCTGTGATCATGTTCAACGCATAACCTGTAATGTTGATGATTCTCCTGGGGTTGAGGCTCTTGGTATGGGTGATGTTAACATAAGCAAGTCTCATTCTTCCGCAATTGGTGATGGTTTGCATTGTGTGCAACCATGTGGTGCCAGTAGTGATGATCTGTTATTTGTAGAGCCTGACGATCATGGTGCCCTGTGTCTACAAATTATGGAACGGCTTGGTGCGCCACCAGTGGCAATTAAGGTCAGTAAGGAATGTGTGCAAGGTTGCTGTTCATGTGTGCATGCTATCGCGGGGGTCGCGAGCCAACTTAAACCATGCAGGTTTTTTGTAGAGCTATTTATGAGAGGCGACACTGATCCCGACTGGGTGTATCTCATGATAGGAGTGACTTTTGGGTTTCAGGTGATCAATCCCACGTGTGACAGTAGCTATATGCCTGAGCGTGCTAAAAAGAAATCAGCTTGGGAGAATGAGATCATTAGTAAAATATTTAGTGATGAGGAGGCAGCTGGTGTCATCTCGGTTGTTCACGACCTTCCAATATGCACTCATGACGCTTTTGTCGTCCAAAAGGATGATGGCGGTGGTCGTGTAGTCATCGACTGCAGTAGGCCCTCTTCGCTATCCGTTAATAATTATACTCATGAAGTTTGTACCAAATTCTCTTATAAGGGCTTAGACGACGTGACTGACATGTTAGAGAGGGGGGATTGTCTCGGAACTGTAGACATAAAAGACGCCTATCGTGCTGTATTGATCCACCCCAATGATCGGCATCGTCAGGGTCTCAGACATCGTAAGACACTGGGTGAGGACTTTACCTATTTCCCGGACAATCGCCTCAGTATGGGATTATCCTCTAGCCCTTATATCTTTACTAAGTTTTCAGATTTTTTAGTCCGATGTTGTGTGCATGAGGGATTGGTCGGGGTTGTGAACTATTTGGATGACTTCTGTCTTGTAGGAGGTACCACTAGTGAGGTGCGGAAGGCTCAAAGAACACTGATAGCGATCCTCAGGAGGCTTGGTTTCTTTGTTAGTTTCAGGAAGGTCAGTGAGGTCGACACCAAGGTTCGTTTTCTTGGTATTTACGTCGACTCGGTCCAATTACAGCTTAGTCTCCCCCAAGATAAATTAGACAAAACACTAGAAATTTTGCACAAACTGCATGGCTGTAAGAAAGCATCGAGGAAGGAACTTGAGCGGGTGGGGGGGGCTCCTCGCACATTGCTCTAAGGTAATTAGGGGGGGTAGGACTTTCACCCAGCGTATGTACAACCTTATCGCCAAACTAAAACAGCCATTGCATAGAGCTAGATTAAACGAGGGTGTCAAGGAGGACCTGAACTGGTGGCTGAATTTTGCCAAGTCTTTCAATGGTAAGGCTAGGATATTGGGCAAGTTTGCCCCTGTTGTATCGACTTACAGTGATGCTTCAAACTGGGGCTTCGGGGCCTTGCACGACCGGGATGGGCTAGTCGGGACTTTCGCCGAGGGTCACTCTGATTCTCTAGACACTTATGCAGGCCACCACCAACATATTCCTCCAGCTGATGTTAAGACCGCCCACATCAATGTTCAGGAGATGTGGGCAGTTTATGCTGCATGCCTTCGCTGGAGTGGTGGTTGGCGGGACAGCACTGTCATGATGGTGACTGATAGCGCAGTGGTTCAGGCTGCTTTGAACACTGGAAGGTCTAGGTGCAAGGGAATCATGTACTTCCTCCGGAGGATTTTCTGGCTGGCTGTTGAATTCAATTTCGAGTTCAGTTCAGTGTATATACGCAGCCATGTTAACATCATTTGTGACGCATTGAGCAGGCTAATTAGTGAGGATATTTTTCTTTCAGGAATAGCTGTTCTAAAGGCCGAGCAGCAGGGATACCAGCAGCAATCCTACGCGAAGAATTCGGCTCTAGCAAGGGGGGTTCAGATCAGAAAATATTTCGAGTATGTTGAAAACTACCAATCCTCACGTTCACCGATACCGTGCTGTACGGGGCAGGTTGCGCTCCATGCCACTTGGCTAGCCCGCTCGCTCAAGTATGGTTCGGTTCTAAATTACCTAAGTGGTCTGAATTCTTTCTTGAGGCAGCAGGGCGAGACGGGAATTGATTATAAGAGCTTTGTGTTGGCTTCGACCTTGAGGGGGACCCGCAGGGTGAAGGGAGATGCCCCCCGTCGAGCCATGCCACTGCTGCCTCATATGCTGCGTAAGATATTTGCACTATTGACAAATAATCATGGCCATGTAGCTTGGTGTGCGGCAGTCTTATGTTCATTCAGGGGGTTATTAAGGAAGTCTCAGGTGACTATGTCTGACACCACCCTTTCTAGAGCCGACTTCGTCTTTTATGATTGGGGATTAGTTCTGACCGTGCATCGATCAAAGACAATTCAATTCAGAGAAAGGGTCCTGGAGATCCCCATTGCATGATGTTGCGACATTGATCTCTGTGCGGTTTATTGGACCGAGACTCACTTCCGTCAGATCCCGGATGAACCTACGGCCCTTGCCTCTTGCCTTCCTTGCCTGGGGGGGGGGGGGGGGGGGGGGCTCGTGCCCTCTGCCATATAGTATCTACCAGGAGACCTTAAACAAATTTGCTTCAGGGGCAGGGCTCGATGCTACCTCCCTCTCTTCCCATTCCTTAAGGAGGGGGGGCTGGACCTTTCTGGCCATGTGCAGTGCTACAATAGAAGAACATAAGGCCAGGGGTGACTGGGCGTCAGAGACGGTTAACAATTATCTTAAGACCCCATTAAGCGCTCGTATAGTTAACGACATGAGGGTTGCCACTTCACTCTGTGCCGATCTCACGACTGGTGGGTTGGGGGGTTGACGTGTAGCCTGTTTATTATGCTCGCCATGTCGCACAATAAAAGTGACCGACCCACCTCTCGTCTGTCTCTCTCTTATTACATAGCCCTACCTTATGGGATGTATAATTAATTATGCATATATAAGTAGGCGGAGTATATATTCCTTATTATTATTACTATTATTATTCTACCATTTAGTCTCTAAGTTATTATGTCCAATCGCTGACTTGCCTCGATTTCCGCCAGTTCCTTCAGCAACGCCGGGGAACGGGCAGGCCTAAGTCAGTTCGCTACTCGATTTCAAACTTTACCGGTAAGCCTGTTTATTATGCTCGCCATGTCGCACAATAAAAGTGACCGACCCACCTCTCGTCTGTCTCTCTCTTATTACATAGCCCTACCTTATATGCATATATGCATATATGCATATGCATATACACAAATACACATATACACATATACACATATACACATATACATATATATACCTATATACATATATATGTGCTCAGCAGCCTGCCGCTGGGATTTAAATGCGCAACATGGGGTTCAGCGCACCGGGGGTCATGACAAATTTGCATGTCGACCCCTTTTGATTAAGGTGGGGGGAGGCTGCGCTCCCAGAGGTCAGCCGGGTCAGCACAGGACCGGCCACAGCACGGCGGGCGCTGTCGGCGTGTTAATGGGCGTGATGTCGCCATTAAGATAAGGTGTGGGGAGGCCCCGGCCGCACCGCGGCACCGCCCAGCCGCAGCCACTGGGCCTCCTGCACGTACACATTAACCACGCACTTTGAGCTGCTCAGCAGGCATCCCTCGGCTGCCGCATACACCTCCCTCCCCAGGTGCTGCGCGAATCCGCCATGGTGGAGGACGGAGATTCAGGCGACTTTGCCTTCCTGGAGTGGGCATCCCAGGCAGGCCTCAACCGGAAGACCACCGGGAATATGTCCCAGGAGGCGATGACCAACCTGGCAGCCCTCCTAGCGGTCAAGAGTGATGACTTCGCCGTGCTTGTCGTATCGTGTGGTCAGCATGCCCTCCTCTGAGTCACGCTTACCACCCTGGGGAACCAGACTTTCCAGGGCGGCACCAGCCCCGGGCGGCCGGAGGACAGCCAACCCACCCCCGCACAAGCCAACCACACCGCGGCTGCAAACCGACAGCGCAACACCGACAAGGCGCAGCAGGAGCGCCAGACGATACTCGAGGCGGGGGCGGCGTTCAACCAACTCTGGACCTCCATGGCGGCCGATAGGATGCTCGGCCACGGGATACATGGCCCCCTCGCCCGCACGACCCGCGCCAGCCTGATCCGTGCCACAACCTCACAATACGCGCCAAGACCAGCAAAACCCTACGGATTAGAGAGTATCTGCCCTGCAAAAAAAGCGAAAAGAGTACCTACAAGTGGTCGACCCTCCCTCGGGCTTGGTGCAGCTCAACACCAAGGAGGACAGCGGCGCCTGTGTCTACCTGACACAAGGCGAGTGGGGAGTGGCCAACCAGTGCCTCTTCGTGCACCTTCTTCAGCTGGGAGACATGACCAGCGAGGACGTGGAGTATTACCTGGCCGACACCGCCAGTATCCACGGGTTCGTGATGCGGTTCGACTGGCAGTCGAATGTGGAACAGGATACCCAGTACCGCGAAGTGCAGGCCGAGCACGGGACCGCCTGCAGCTCCTCGTCCACAAGCAGCACCCCGCCACCCCCCCCCCCCCCCCCCCATGTCAAGGGCCGCGGCGCCCAGGCCGCAGGCGCCCCCGGCAATGCCCAACATCAGGGCAGAGTGGGGTGCACCGACTCCGCCGGGAAGGCCGGCGGCAAAAAGGTCATCTGCCGGATTTTCGCCAACACGGGGAAGTGCTCGTACTCCCCGTGCAAGTACGAGCACGCCAAGAGGGACTAGGGAGGATGGAGGTTAATCAAAACAAAATTGTCGGGCCCCAGGTCAGTTCCGTTATGGTTAAACAAAACTTTCATGTGGTTATGTCATTTGTGATAAATGCTAGTACTTTGCCGGGTCGCCGAAAAAGTTTGGATTAACCGATCGTTTGGTTTAACCGAGCTTGGTTTAACGGGGTTATACTGTATATACATAAAACACAATAATCAAAGTGTCCACATACATTGTATATTCATAATGCACCCTAATTAAACTATATTCTAGATCTAACATTTTCTGACAGTAAATTCAAACGTTATATGTGATGAGAAGAACTTGCTTCACGGTGATGCGTGTATTAAGCTGGAACCTTCCTTTCTAAAATGTGCTAATAAATTTGGCAGTGTTAGTCAATTTCCTGTCAATTTGATTTGGCTTCAGCGGGTTTGCGTGCTATCCAATGCATTAGTTCTGAAGTCCTTCCCAGAAAGCAATTTCTTGCCACTACCGTCAGAGGGCGGGGCGGGTGGCGGCGGAAATCGCCTATTGCCAACACACCCTTCATATTGATTCCACTCAAGTTGCCAGATGCTAAATTACCGCTTTAATTGTTCACACACCACCATATTTAGGATCCACAGTTCTTACTGACTCCAATCCCTACCTTAAAGTTGCATACTCCGATAGCTTTGGGTTTCTGTCATTTTCTGAAATAAATATATCAGGGTGATCGTTATTATCTACGTTAAGTAGCTTTTATTTTAAATGGCAAACTTTTGAAACATTTGAAGTGCAACCATGCACAATAGACTACATCACCATTCCATCCGTGCAGTGCATTGTGGGATGTGAAGAAGCAAAACAAACCCGCACGAACCACATGGCACATGCTAATACACTGGGTGCAGCTATGAAAAGTGTTAGTTTCAGCTCATCTCAGCTGTTGTTTGAAACATAGAATACCAGCTAACAATATATATATAATAAATTAAGATATTAATCTTTTATCCAGCATTGCATTTACATCAGTATAATCAGCACATCCTATGTCATTTGCATTTAGATTTAATCAAATCTGGGCACTCAGACTAGTGTTACAGCCATATCCAGAGTCAGATTTACTTATTTTATTAATGTTTTTATTCATATCATAAGGTTAATGACATATGTAGAATTAGAAAATGAGTATGGTTAATCAGATATTGGTTATATATTTCTCTGAAACAAGTCTATGTTGACACATTTGGCATTTTAATATTTAGAACAAGAATTAATAATGGTGATGTGGATATCAGCCTTAAAGTGACTGATTCTTTTGTGTGGAATTTTTAGCTCAAAATGTTTAACTATGTCTAGTTTTGTATTAGCTATATTGATCAAATCATTATATTGCATGTGTGCATACATGTTTATGCAAAATTGTTATGTATTTCTATTAATTTAGAATCGAATCAATGTTTTGCCCTACATGTATCGTCAAACTCAATGGCCATATGCATTTGCTTTGCTGCCAAGGCCATTTTCAGCGCATGCGCAGTCAGAACGGTGATCTCGTCTATTAATTTAGGCAAGCACTCCAAAACTCTTGACACCATAGGCTTCTGAAGGAACGTGTTCTATTAAATTGTATTTACTTCTATGTCGTGACAAATGCTTACCAAGTGTGAAAGTACAACGTCTGAACACTTTGACTTCTGGTTACTGAATGGTTTATTCACGGCGTAGGGCACGCTTGACCCGCCGGCTAAACTTTCCATGACGTCATCTCATTTGCATATCTCTTTGTCCCCTCAAAGTATTTCTGAAACATGAAATGTTACAAAATAACAATGAAGAAACACAAAATATACAATATCAAATATATGCGCACTTAACTTTGCAAATGTCCGAGTGCACAATGCACTTAAGTCCTCACAATCCGGCCGTAATGCCTGATATCTCATATTGTCCATATGTATCAACCGTAAACACAAAAGCTGAAATAAACTTAACCGTACATGCACATGTTAATCCTGCAACCATCGGAAGCACACTGACCTACTATAGATGTAACCTGCTCGCCGGCCTTATCAGCCGACCTGACCTACTTAGATTAACCGTACTGTTTACATTCGGCGTTGAATCTGACCCAGATTGCGTCTGCACGACTAACTCGGGTCGCCCCTCCACTGGCGCTCCAATGATCTGCACTCGGTTATGATATAGCATGTTGCCTGACTCATTTAAAATCTGATATTCTCTCCCGGACACCCCAGTCCGTCCCGAAATAACACCTTTTTTCCATTCCCCAGCATTATTTTTGTACTTTATCTTATCTCCAACTTTCATGGGCTTGTGCGCCTTACCGCACTTCCGGTCATGAAACGCTTTCTGACTGCCCTGCCGCTGAGCTGTCTGCCTTTTCTTAGGATCCTGCGTTTCAGGCACCAAAATACCCTTTGCCATAGGTAATCTGCCTCTCAACCTTCTGCTCATGAGCAACTGCGCTGGAGATACGTTCAGGACAGGCAACGGAGTATTGCGATAATTCAGCAATGCTAACTGAAAATCAGCTCCAGTTTTCTCACACTTCTTTAACATGTCCTTAACTGTTTGTACGAACCGTTCAACCTGACCGTTGCTACGTGGATACTGTGGACTGGAATACACGGCCTTGAACCCGTAATGCAGTGCAAACTCCCTGTACTCATGGCTCTTGAACTGTGGACCGTTATCCGACACTACCTGACTAGGAATACCGTGCCTTGCAAAGTTGTCTTTTAACGCTTCAATAACAGTGACAGACGACGTATCGCCCAAAAGCGTTACCTCTGGAAACTTGGTGTAGTAATCTACAGTTATCAGGTAATTCTTATGATTTAACTCAAATAAATCGGCCCCCACTTTGTCATATGGCTGACAGGCGATCGGGTGATTTATCAATGGCTCGTTATGCAAATTTTTCCGGTTGTTTTGACAAGTGTCACACCGACTGACTTTATCTTCGATTTGCTTGTTAATATTTGGCCAAAACATACAGTCCCGCGCCAACTGCTTGGACTTAGTCACCCCCAAATGCGTCTCATGCAACGCCTCTATCATTTCACCACGAAGAGCTGGAGGAACCACCACCCGATTGCCGTTCATTACAAGATTATTTTCAACTGTCAACTCATGCTTGTACGGAATGTACTGTCTCAGACACGGTGGTGTCTGTATACGTGTAGTGTCCCACCCATCTTCAATGTGTGAGATCAACATAGACATAGATACATCTTTTTCATACTCAGCTACAATTTTACTCAACAGACTCGACGACTGCACGTCCACTGCAGCAACGCAGAACGTGTCATCGAACAGGCTATCATGACCTACTTTGGTGGTATGCGCCCTGGACAATGTGTCTGCAAAAAACATCAAAGAGCCCTTCACATGACATAACTGAATATTGTAATTCTGCAATCGCATTCGCATTCTAGCTCGGTCCAAAACAGCTCGGAGCCGCTCGTTATGTTCCTGAACCGTTGACCCATATACCAAAATATCGTCTGTGACTATCCCGATACCGGGTATGTCGCGCATGACACGGTGCATCTCCTGAATAAAAATGTCGCCCGCTGTTTTGATGCCAAAAGGCAAGCGTGTGTACCTGTATCGGCCCCACGGAGTATTGAACATGCACAAACGTGAACTTTCCTCATCCAATTCTATCTGCCAATAACCTGTCTTCGCATCCAAAACTGAAAAATACTTAGCATCAGCTGTTTTGGCAATAATCTCATCAATAGTTTTGGTTGGGAACGGCCCTCTTTTTATCGCTTTGTTTAATTTAGTCGGATCCAGACAGATTCTAATTTTATTTGTTTTTTTTACGATCGTGATAGAATTAACCCACTCGGTAGGTTCATCCTGTTCCACTATAACACCTAACTCTACCATACGATCAAGCTCACTGCGTACCTTACTCTGAATTGCAAACGGAATCCGTCTAGGCGGATCTATGACAGGTTGAATAGACTTATCGACATGAATGATAGCCTTTGCTTTGATCAACCCCAAACCCTGAAATACGTCTTTGTATTCGCTTACCAGCTTCTCTGCCCCTGCGCTGGAACTGTTCGTCGGTGTGGCAATGTTCGTTGGTTTGGCCACGTTCGTCGGTTTGCCAATGTTCGTCGGTATGGCCCTGTGCACCTCATCCACGCGTGCCAGCAGGTTCAAAGTCACACAAGCCTGCTTGCCCAGGATGGGCTGGCAATCCGGCACCACCTGGAACCGAAGCACACTGTCGTTGACATCAAGCAGTGCCTCTCCATCCGGCGTGATCCGGTGACCGGAGAACGTCACCAACGAACATCTGGTGTTCGCCAGCCTCCCCGGAGCGACTCTGTCGAAGACGAACCTCGGAAGCACGTTTGCCTCCGATCCAGTGTCAAGCTTGAACTTGACAGGACAACCGTTCACCCGAACGATTGCGTGCCACAGCTCGGCATCCCGACCAGCACCGCGATCGACGGCGCCCACAAACAGATCCGTTGCCAGTACATTGACTTCCGCCGGATCCGGGTCTTGCTCAGCATTGTGAGGGTCGGGCGCTTCGACGTGAAGCTCGTTGACTCTCCCGAGCCTGCTCCTACAGACCTTCCCGAAGTGCCCGATCTTCTTGCAGGCAATGCACACCTTTCCTTTCGCTGGGCAGACTCCCCGGCGGTGCTCATAACCACAGTTCTGGCAGCGGATCTTGAAATCTCCTGCACCGGCGCCGCCGGCAATCCAAGATGGCGATTTCCAAGATGGCGTCGCCGCTGACCGGACCGCCGGTGCACCGGTACGCACATTAGCATAATTCCGAATGAAATCTATGTCTTTACTTTCCACGTCTGATTTGGTGTCCTCCAACAGATCTGAACTGAACTCACTCATTTCACACATACTTATGCACTTTGTCAATGTTAACTCAGTAGTTTGAAGCAATTTGTTCCGCAAATTCACATTTCTTACGCCAGCCACAATTCGATCGCGCAAAAGCGACTCCTCCACCGCTCCGTATTCACAGTCTTTGACTTTGTCCCTTAACGCTGTGATGTACGTCGCCATATTTTCTGACGCTTGATTATGCGAATTAAACTTGTATCGTGTGATAATTATACTGCTTTTACCGACACAATAAACTCGAAATGCTTCAGTTAACGGTTTGATCTTGTCTTGATCGGCGAAAGCAAAAGTCATATTGGCAAATACCTTTTGCGCTTCCTCGCCAGCAACGTGAAGGAAGATGCAGCATTGCACTCGTTCTCCTTTCAATATGACACCTGCCGCAGTGGCGTATATATCATATGCTCTGATCCATGTTTTCCAGTTCGATCTTGCGTTGTTGCTGAGGACAAGCTGACCAGGCGGCCGCAATCCCGGCAAAGTATTTGCGGGCGGCATTCTTCCTCATCTGACACCATGTGAAAGTACAACGTCTGAACACTTTGACTTCTGGTTACTGAATGGTTTATTCACGGCGTAGGGCACGCTTGACCCGCCGGCTAAACTTTCCATGACATCATCTCATTTGCATATCTCTTTGTCCCCAACTCTGCATATCGTTAACATATATTAACCACAGGTCTAGACGTCTATTACGCATATATCACACCAAGTGCACCAGAAAATGTCATCCATTCATCGGACTATGCAGCTTTAACTAAAACACACAAGCAAACATCTTAAAGCTATCGCAGTATTTATTTGAGATGGAGTCTGTTGCTAAACAATACATATATATACGCACATGTTCCATGCATTTTGTCAACTACATGCTAGCAACTATTTTTAGGAGAACCTCGTCAGTTCTTTGTTAACCCATGAGGAGACTTCCGTCGCTGAGGCTGCCGGGAGTTTGGAAAATAATGTGAGCAGAACCCTGGTGTTAATTAAAAGTGACAGCTGCCCCCCCCCCCCTCCAGACCATTTTAGAGGCTGATGAATCCCCAGAGCTATTTGAGACTACACTAGAATCAACTGTCATACTTTGCTAATAAACAATTTACACAAGAGAAGAGAGAGCCACACATTAAAACGACGAAGAAGACACCAAGCAATGAATTAATCGATGACTGTGCAAATTACTTATGTTGGCGAGGCAACATCGTTAATTCCCGAGCGAGGCTAACGTGACCCCTATCCGACCCTGCATGTGACCTACACTACCCACAACTGTCACTTCGCCCCAGGCCGGCAAACAAGTAAGTCAGATTTTGGAGGAACGCCCACTGTCAGCAGATACGAGAGCATGCCACCGAGGAAGCGGCTCGGTCGGCCGCCGTTACACCCACAGCTTACACGGGCATCTTTGAGGCGGGCGGCAAGGGTTTTGGCGCCGCATGCCCATAGGCACAATAATGTGGGCACGGAAAGCTCAACGTCAGGTTTGGCAAGTTCGCCTCAAGGCAGGTTACACATTCTGTCAGATTTGTCTGCTCTGTTGGAGTTGCAGAGGGAGGCCTTGCAGGTTACGAAGGACCTGGCAGCAAGGGTTGGGGTGTTAGAGAAGGTAGCGGCCTCGTTTAAGTCCGTGTTCGCGGCTGAGGGCGTGACGGGTGAAAGGCGGGCTATGGCTTCGGTGGCGGGGGGGGGTGGGGGGGCACGCCCCGATACCTGCGGTGCAGGTGGTCTATGTCCCAGAAACAAGGCCGAAACTGCGAGAAGGGTGGCAACAAGCGGAGGCTGTTCCAGAACAAACCCAGGCGCCGCGCTTCTACTTAGCTGAGATGTTGGACGCTCCGGAGAGATGCGTGCATGAGAAATCGCCGGTGAAAACAGTAGTGGCAAGAGTGCAGAATGCAGCAACCGCCATTGCCAAGTTGCTTATGGATACAGCTACAACGTTCAAGAAGCCAAAAGGTATAGTGATATTACCTCACCTGTAATGTGACATTTCGACTGTTGCAGTGTTACATCCACAAGTTTACGGTATACTTTCATAGGCAATATATTCGCTTGTGAACCCGTATCCAATTTGAAGGTTACAGTAGATGTTCCTATATCAACATTAGCATACCACAATCCGTTATCGTTGCACATTTTATCATAAAGCGCCCCCACAAACAAGTCATAGTCATTACATACGTTGCTATGTTCGTCGTCAATGGCGCGGCGATCCACGTCACTGGCATTATGTGGGTCACTAGCATTATGTGGGTCAATGTTTATCTCGTCAATAGGCACCGTCCTACGTTGTGTTGCCCTGCAAACTTTAATGAAGTGTCCTAATTTGTGGCATCCAGCACATTCCTTTCCTCTAGCCGGTCAACTTCCTCGCTGGTGAACATAACCACAACGATCACATATCGATTGCCGAGGTCGTGTTTGCTGGTACGTCATCGGTGACGTCTTCTTCCAATGTTGTGATTTCGTCTGCGAGACGCCTCGACGTCCAAACGAAGTTGCTATGCTGTCGACAGTGTCATAATTGTTATCATTGGTTGACAGTTGTGTAGCTGTGTGCTCGCTCAAACGGCACATCTGTATACATTCCTCTAGTGATAACTTTGGAGTCTGTAAAAGACGATTCCGCAGAATGTTATTTTTGACTCCACAAACCAACCGATCGCACAGTAAAGAATCCTCGAGGTTGTCATAACAACAATGCGTAATGCGTGATCGTAGCTCTCGAATGTACACATCAATGTTCTCGGTGATTTGATTGTACGAATTAAATTTATAACGTACCACCGTTATGTTAGACTTCCCTTCGCAGTACTCACTGAATGCAGGAATTAAAGGGCCAATCTTGTCTTTATCCGCTGTGTCTATCTTTAGTGACTTGTGGATCTTCTGAGCGTTGCTCCCTGCGACATGGAGGAAGACGCAACACTGTATTTTCTCTGTCTTTGACGCCGCTCCTGAAGCTGTTGCGTATATCTCGTATGATTGTATCCATGATCTCCAATTGATCGCCATGTTTTCATCAACATTGAGTGGACTTGGGGGTTTTAATCCGGTTAGAGCCATGTCGTCTATCTTATACAGATCCCCCTACTAATCTGACACCATGTAATGTATGTGTTGGCGCGTTGAGTTAGGTAATGGAACTGTTTATTTACTTCTATCTCCCAGCATCCTCTAGTCACGACGTCGCCCTGATCTCTGACCTCTATACATAACATCACCTGTACATAACCCACGGCGAGACATTCAAAGCAATAGGCATGTGAGAGGCCACTTGGCCAGAATATTTTGAAGCCCTTAAAACTGTTGCTACACTGCCGAACCTCCCGTCTTCCTGGTACAAGAATGTTGTTGATCACGAGCAAGAATAAAGCCGTGTTTACACGGGCGAGTTAAGTAGCTTCATATAAATCGCCTTGCCTAGTTTGCCTCACATTCGCCATGTAAACGCGACTCTGAGGCGGATTAGGGCTGATTCGCTTCATATGATTCACTTAATGTAAACCACCTCGCGAGGTGGTTTATATAAAGCGAACTAGCTTAAGCATGTCACACGCATGCGCAGTCAAGACCTCAGTTTGTTTATTTTCCGGTTGATCAAAAGCGCATATTATATAATTTGGTCTATGAAACCGCTAGCTGTGCACAGATATTTTTTTCATCATTTATTTTTAGGGTTTCACTGCCCAGCAGAAGTTTTGACAGTTCCAAACCAATACGATTCAGTCCAAACATATCTAGGTCGAACCCACACTCTCTTGTGGCGACATCGACGAACCCAAACTGGCACTGGTTAGTCTGGACTTGCTCATGCGCAGATATCGATTTCCGCTTTAAACCGCTCCGTGTGTAAACACGCCTCTAATTCGCTTCATATAAATCGCTTTGTTTAATTCGCTTCACAATTGCCCGTGTAAACATGGCTTTAGTGCATATGGCAACGCTGTGGGAGTGGCCGACATGTAGGCATTGGTCCGAGACAGTTTTCAAGCTAATTGCGTATGGCCACATTCCGATAGGATGGGATTACAAAGACTCAATTAAAGAAGTGCAACATGAGGTTTGCTCGGAAGTGAGTAAAGTGTTGCAGTCAGTTCAATATCAGTTCCCCGGGTATGTAGCAGCGGAATATACGCCAAGCCCAGCAGCAGTGGCGGTTCAGCCTACGATGGCTCAGTCAATGCAGCCGGTGAACGTTCGGAATGAGTATAGTAAAGACACAGATGGCCGGCCCTGTAACAACTGGAACTGGGGAAAAAGATTGCGGGTTTGGTGTGATGCACGGAGTGCTGCCCATGAAGTTTCTTCATAATTGTGCATGGTGTGTATATAGATTGAAGAAGTTGTACGCACATAGGGAACAGGACTGTTTAAAGAGGAGGGTATTTCATGATAAGAAAGCAGCTACTGATAAAGCCGCGACAGCCGGCGATTCAGTAAGTGCATATTCAGACATTTTTCCTTTGTCAGCTCTGTCAGTTCTCCCTTCAGTATCTCCACCGGATACGGGACACGCCCCTTTTCTAGACACGCCCCCTTTGCCTCTCAGCACTAGCAGGCTGCAGCAGACCGGTGCACCTTTGCGCAGGCAGTACAAAACAGGTGTTTACAAATAGTGGTTTGCGGGGGCCCGCAAATGGACATGGCACGATAAACATTGCAGAGTTACATATGCGGGTTTCGCATGCAGACAGTGGTGGCAACTTACATAGTGGAAACATGCATTTGTCTGATGTAGTCGTGGGCGGTGTAATTGTAGGAGACACGCTACAAACCAGTTCGGAAATAGTCCATGACATGAGTAGGGCTATGGCTATATGCATAGAAACGACATGCATACCACACATTCCACCTGTCATTCCTCTACACGCATTCCACACACTTCACAGTGGCAATAACAAAGGGAATAGGCACTCGAACACTGCCTCCACTCAAACATTGGCTGCTGTGGGACACGCAGCCTCAAAAGCTAATCGACACACAGCGGGTACACACAATCCATTAGACACTGCTTTACTGCCGATTGAAATAGAATTTGACTGCTTCGACACTAGTTCTAATGCTTCTGATCTACTTACAGATTTTCATCAAGCAAAGCAGTTTGTGCCGCTGTCACCGGTTCAATACGATCCTACTCTGGCGGCGTTCTGGCCAATGGCAGCATCCTTTGTGTGTTTTAATAATGTTAACTTTGTTAAAATATATCAAGCACTGAGGGATCCAACATTACCAAACTATATTAAGTGCAAGCTTCCTTTGGTATCTGGCTTGAAGATTTTGGTGTGGAGGGCAGCTCTTCTTGATTACCCGGACAGTCAGATTTTAGATTATCTTGAGTTTGTCTGGCCATTAGATTACACTTCCAAATTTATTTTGACGCCTACCTTAAAAAATCACACGAAAAATTCTGCTCTAGATCCACATATTCTCCGCTTTATTAAGAAAGAGTGCGAGGCAGATGCAATGACAGTTCCGTTTTCGGACCCGCCATTCATGCCTTGGTGCAAAGTAAGCCCGTTAATGACACGTCCGAAAAAGAATACAGTGGTGAGACGGGTAATAATAGCTCTCAGTCTTCCATTGGGAAGGAGTGTAAATGCGGGGATAGCTAAAGGGTTTTATCAGGGTAGCCTGTTTAGTTTCTCTTTGCTGTCAGTTAATACGCTGACTGATCAGCTAGTAAAGACAGGGAGACATTCATGGCTTTGGTCAGCAAATTTAGCTAGGGCTTATAGGCAGTTAAGGCTATGTCCACTGTCAACGCCATTATTGTGTATTATGGTAGACGGCAAGTATTATATAGATCTGGCGTCACCGTTTGGCCGCCACATTTCTGCTCTTGCATGTGCTTGTATGACGCATGCAGTAGTGTGGTTGTTAAGGTGGCTTGGGTTCTATTCACTTTGTTACCTTAACGATTTCCTCAGGGTTGAGCCGACCAAGGAAAGAGAGTTGGAAGCTTATGATAAGTTTCTGCAAATAACGTGGGACTTGGGTCTCGAGTTGGCTCTGGAAAAATGTTCTCCTCCTGTGACAAAGCTTACTTGGCTAGGTTTTGTAGATGATGCTAAAAAAATGATGGTCACACTGCCACAGGAAAAGCTAGATGAGGTGCTGGATGAATGTCTAGACTGGAAAGCCAAGAAAGTTGCTTCGCGAAGGCAAATACAAAGCTTAGCTGGTAAGCTTCAGCATGTAGCGAAGTGCGTAAAACCTGCAACAAGGTTCATGAATCGAGTCTTAGCCGCTCTTAGGCAGGCTCCAATGGTAGGCTGTCATCCGTTCTCACCTCTGATATTGAAGGATTTAGAGTGGTTTCAGAAGTTTGCATCATCATATAATAATATCATTCTCCTCCCAGCGGCTCCGCCTCCGACTTGGGAAATTGATTGTGATTCCACCTTGTTGGGGGCGGGGGCGTTCTCACCGGTAGCGTATTATTCGGTTCAATACCTGCAGCAGGTTTGTGATGAGCTAAAAGCAATAGGTCAGCTTGAAGCGTTTAATCTGGTTTTGGCCCTTATGTCACTAATGCCCAAAGACCCGCAAGATTATATGTGAGTCGTAAACACGGACAATAAAGCGTCTCAGCAAGTTCTGTCGTTAGGTTCCCGGAGGGATCCGTTTCTGTGTGCGTTCGCCAGGCAGCTTTGGCTCATAGCCGCTAAACATCATTGCACACCAATTGTTAAGCATAAACCGGGAACAGATCTCATGTTTGCAGATGCATTAAGTAGGGCGCCGCTTTGAGATATAATGTCGTAGCCTGAAAATAGCTTATTTGTTTTGGTTCTATCTTACAGGCTACTCCATAATGCATCACCTGCAACTACTTGGCATCTTCAGCAGATCCTTAGCGGAGGGCACCTGGGCAAATAAGCATGGCCATCTAGCGCTTTACATCGGCTTCTGCAAAGACCATGATCTTGACCCATTATGTCCATCACTTTACGATATTATGTCACTACTGATACATTTGGTGTCACGATAGAGAGCTCCGGTAAGACTTGGCTAGCTTCAGTAGGAGGTCCTGGACACCTGTTTGACACCGAACAGGTGCAAATATTGAAGCAAGGGATGACAAGGAACTCTTGGCATGTTGTTAGGCGAGCAGTGCCGCTTGTCCCGCAAGATATGTCCCGGGTAATTTGTTTCCTCAATGCACTTGGCCTGGAAGCCGCAGTCTTCTTGGCTGCTTTGTTGATTGGTTATGTAACATTAGTAAGGCAGACTAACTTAGTCTCATTGTCAGACCACACTTTAGGTCCACACACGCTTATGTTTTATGATGTAGTCGCATATTCTGATTTGCTGTTACTAAGCTTTAGATCCACTAAGACTAGGTTCATTACACAACCGCCTTTGCTGTTTTCACTGTCAGCCGCACCGGCTCCACCTGCTGCACAGTAGCAATTTGGTCTAAATACGCATCACAGTTGTCGCCTACGCATGACTCACCCGCATTCATGCTGCCATCTGGTGATTTTCTCACCGCCAAACTGTTAACCCGGGTACTAGACCTAGCCTCCAGTGCCGTATTGACTCAGGAGTCAGCACTAACCCTTCACAGCCTTAGACGCGGTGCTGCACAGGCATGCATGGCCGCTCAAGTTCCTCTGGCAGACATAAGGAATGCAGGTTCTTGGTCCAGTGATGCCATACAAACATATCTCCAAGACACGCCTATCTCACTGGCTCCATGAGCACTTATCAAATTGTTGGGTTAAGTGCTGATTTCACCATTTGACTCTATGATCTACTTTACATGTTTGCCTCATGTCGCTCCAGAAAGATGCCTAGTTGCAATTGACAACTCCAACAGCCAATTCATGGACATTACGGAAGCCAGCTCTTCCTGCATGACGGTGCCAGCCACCCGCATCTGAGCCAGCCTCAGACGCCACTGCGGCACCAACATTTCTCTGTTTGTGATATGATGATAATTTGATCTGATAATGATATGATGATGATTAAGATAACCTTGAAATTTACATCTAATGGAGTCATCATGGAATAAATATTAGTAGATACACTGGCCTTGTCTCTGTGTCCGAGAGCTGCGAATTAATGATGACCTAATTCAGTGTAACAAGGTAACGAGAAGAACCAGGTCTGTAAATCTTTGAGGAAACTCGACCGGAGATCAATCGAACCGTCTGTGGATCGTTCTGATGCTCTGTCAGATGGGAGGTTACGCTCTAACCACTCGGCCATCTCGTCCGGTCAAAAGGTAATACTAGCTGCACCAGATTATGTGTCTGCATCAAAGGGCAGGGAAATATCAAAGTACAATAAATATGCCATTGAGGGAATAAATAGGTCAGGTATCTATGGAAACCAGTCTTTTCCCTTGTTATTTCTTTTTCTTGTAGAAATTGTTTATTTGCCTATCGAAGCATGTCAGATGCACGTTTTGATTGCTAATTAAGGTCGGTCTAATTTGGTTGCTGTAATTTACAAGTTGTTCATGTTGTCTGCATTACGGGTAGTTGGGCATGCAACCTCGGCACACGACCTCATAGCCATCTAGATATTCAGATATTCAGATGTCATTACTTTAATGCTATAAAACTTATCACCATCTCGCAGCTGTTTTATCAATCTCAAGGCCAGACTCGCTGTAATTATATACATTATTGTATCTTTGATGCCATCTAGCGGCTCTTTTATCAATTGTAAGATCACACTCGCTAGCACACGTAACAATGGATGCTCTACGTGCTGCCACATAGGTTGTCATTTTAAAGTTGCATAGTCCGATGGTTTTGAGTTTCTGATATTTTCTGAGATAACTACATTAGGATAAACTATATAATGTACCTTGCTTTAGCTTGAAGTAGCTTTTATTTTAAGTGGCTAACCTTTTAGATATTTGATGTACAACCATGCAAATATATAATACGACCTGGTGAACAACCCATTGACTTCACCCTCTGTCATGCCTGCTCTCTCCCTGCGTGTCCGCCCCCCCTACCCATGGACCCCTCTCCCCCATCCACATTTGACAAACAACTATTATAACTCAATGACTCGAGACCCACTACCCCTTCTTTAGACCCATTACCACCTCTGAATAACTACATCAACCAGCAATGCACACAATATAAACCACTATACATGCACATCATCGCACTATTTAAAGACTAACCGTTATTAAAACCAAATCTAACTGATATACAAACACATCATATGATTTAACCACTAGTGTACATTACTGCACACTCTATCTTGATGCATATACCTTGCACTATGGTGAGTGCATATGCTGTACACTATGCAGCATAGGCTGCTCCCCCACTTTCTTTTAGGTTCAGAATGGGTTGTGCTGCACACAATGATGCATATACATTGCACTATGGTGAGTACATATGCTGTACACTATGCAGCATAGGCTGCTCCCCCACTTTCTTTTATGTTCAGAATGGGTTGTGCTGCACACAATGCAACACATTCCACTTCCACTATGTACAGATGAAATGCGACCACTCCGACGGCTGGAAGACCAGTGCCCCGGCGCTGACAAAATATGTATTCAGATGAATAAAAATATTTACCAAAAAAAAAAGCACGCCAAAACTCTGATACCATAGCCTTCTGGAGTAATGGGTTCTATTAAATTGCCTCAGTATTCCCGTTTGTGTGGCAATAAATACTTAATATGTGCGTCAGTATCTAAGTTAGATATGTAGAATTAAATCTAGATGTGTTTTTTTGTTGTTGAAAATTTGATGTTTCATCGGACTATGCATCTTTAAACTAACTTCACATACACCACATAGCATACATTCTTGTCGAATATACACAATCCTGCACAGCCGTGCATTCCCATGACTTCATCTTGAATGGCCGAACACACGAGGCAGGGATCCGTTAAACATTTTTTCTGTCCCACCCACCCTGGCATATAAGTAGACAACACGTAGGGGTAAGTATCTCATAGCTTCAGGAAGGACCTTTAATTGCAACTGCATGTAATGACAAGCAATGCTGGGTTTGTGTTGCTCAATTATAGATGTAGAACTACACTAAATTGCTGCACACATGTGGTTATTTATGCAGATGGTCGGTCATAGTGTAAAATATTCCGATTTACGGCATTGGTGGGGGAATGCAAATGCTCTATTACTGATCGGGTATACATGACCAGGTGCATGTATGTGTATATGTAGGTGCTGGTGGTCCCTGACTGAGATGTAAATATACATAGTGGTGCTGGCAGGGTTGTGTGTAAGGGGCACTCAGAGTCAGAGCCTAGCCAATCCCCCCTCTGCTGGGTAGGATCACCACACTCAGGCTCAAGGCAGGTGGTGGCCAGGGGAGCCACACAGCTTGGTGGTGGTGGGCAGACCACTGGTAACCATGGGGACCAGGAATGCTGGATCCCTATTGGTAGAGCTAAGAATGCTTGTTTCCCATTGGGGGAAAAGGGTGGGGTGATACTCTACAATGAACCCATGTACCATGTAAATAATAAACCAGAGGGCTTGACTCTCTCTTCTTTCACACTTTATACTCTTCCTTTTTCTTTGTCTGTATTGATTTCACTATTGCCTGCCTACACAACCACAAATTTGAGCTTTAGCCATTCTACAATAGTGTGACACTGCATCACACTGAATGATGTTATAGAGGGCAGTGTGTGGCAGGATGGACTTGAATGAAGCCATGGACTAGTGGTAGGTCGCCCGCTTCACGTGTCTAAGCTTGCGGGATCAATACCCAGCCGAGTCAAACTAAAGACTTTTATGCTTCTGCCTAACTTGGTGCCCAGCATTAACAGAATAGGGCAGGACCGGTCGGTTCAGTGAGTGCCAGGATAATATGCCTAAGAGGGTGGTGGAAGCCCAGAATCGCAGCACTATGAAGCTGTTCCCGAGTGGCACCATGCAACTATCAGGAGTGACTCATGTCATGAGATACCAGCATGAAATGCCTGCCTGAAATCCCTGCTCGAGATTCCACCAGCCTAACTGGTCTGCCTAAAATGACAGCCTGAGAAATGATTCTTGTCTTCCAAATGCTGTCAGATTAGTGATCGAGGCTTCTTAGAGTGCGGTTTGATGCTGTGTGCCTACAACACTGACTGATCACACTTCCTGCACTTCTGGAATTGTATCAATTTGTAAGTCACTGGTTTGACTCAACCAGCGTTCAAACCCATGTGTTCGAATCCCACGATCTACCAAAATCGGGAGAAGGACGCTCACGTCATTCGGCCATCCTGACTACTGGATGCTTACTAGTAGTTAGGACGCTAGTACCGGAATGGCAGAAGAGTGGGTTCGAGTTCCGATCTAGCCATGCTGTTTTATTTCCAAAATGACTTCAATGACACACATATATATATACATATATATATATTTAACCATCGGGCTATTCCACCCCCGCTTAAGGCGAGCCTACGAGTTAATTTATGTCATTATTTCCCTGTGTATTTCCTGGGCCTGCTACGGGCTGCCGCGGCCTTTCGTCCCATCTGCAGGTAGTCGGTCGCCGTCATTGTCATTCCCGGCTAAGGGAAGCCAGCCAGAGTATCATCTAAATACGGTTTTGTCCCTCCCCGCATTTATCGGTCTAAAGCAATTATTTGTTATTTCAACTAACTGGCTGTCCTCCCCGCCATTCGGTGTATATTGATATGATTAAATTAATCCAAAACTAAGCAGACACTCTCGTGTTGCTGCCACTGTCACTGTTAATCTGCCTAAGTTACTGTCATATTTTTAGCCAAAATAGTTCTACGTTAATTCCATTAATATCTCTGTTATTATCTTCCCGCAGATGGGTTAATTAGCTGCATAAGGCCTATCAGGCATAAGGCCCTTAATTACATACAAAGCAATCGAATATCAAGTTGACCATAGCGGTTAATCTACAAGAAGACTGGAGGATAGTAAAGAATGCAAGGAACGTTCCAATTTACCTTTCCAAGAGCTCACTGCTTTATTCTTACCCAAGACTAACAATGGATTGTAGCAACATGTCGTATATGAACTATCAAATCCCCTCCCATACCATTAAGTTAAATAAGTTTGGAATTTTGACAATAAAAACCTAAATCTCGGCTAAAACATCAGCGCGTGCAAAAACATGTCTGATGGGTCTGGGTCCGAACGCCTGACCTTCCACCGTTGCTAGGAAAGTGACAATGGACGTATCCTAGCAACGCTTAACTGCAGGGAACCCGGCCCCACAAATGGCGGTAAATGCGAGTCTGGTGAGTAGCCCACATTTCATAATGCGAGCTAATCAGCGCAGGCCCACATTTCCACCGGTCGAGTAGTCTCGCCCACTTCAT
>CM059190.1:16397503-16517923 GCA_030323885.1 Branchipolynoe longqiensis
ACCTGTTGTTTTACCTGGGCCAACGGACGACTTCAGCCGATATTACCTGTGTCTCTGATCAGCAATAACAAGGACGATCTACCTGATCAAAGGATAACGGTATCGTGCACATAATTAAACCTTATTTCACATAATAAACCTTATTACTACAGGGACAGCGGACGACTGGTGAAAAATATCTCCATGTTGTCGAATTTCAAATATACTGATCGCCGTTAAAACGCTTTGCTCATATACTATCGATCGTTAAGAACTGCATACTCGGGCCAATTGACGACGATATCGGTCGTTCATGTTACTTGGAGGCATAATAATAAAATCGTATGGACGAGCGATTTGAATCTTGTCGATTTATTCGTACATATTTGAACTAGCCCGTTCTTAACGGTCGTTCAGCACAAATCGCCCGATCGGGCCAACGGACGACTCGTTCGATTTTACAAGTACGGACGATTAAACTGTCCATACGCAGCGATATTTCTACTCGTTCGATTTGGCAATTAACGGACCTTAAACCATCGATACTCACGGCAATTTCTACAAGGAAAGCAGACGACGGGTGGAAAATATTTGTGAACCAACGGGCCAACGGACGACTTGATCAATTTGCAAGTAATTACGGGCCAACGGACGACGGATGGATCGACCGATCGGGCCAACGGACGACCATGGAAAACTTTGCCTAAACGGACGATCTAGTGGGATGCCGCTACCCTACTGTAGTGATTGCGGCTTCAACCACAGGAAAAACGACAAGGAGGCGTGTGAAGACCGGAGGGATCGCGTTACAGTCCGTACACAAAGTACGACCAAGATGGCCACGGCGAAGACGAAAGACGATTCGGTCCAAGATACGACATCGGTCTCGGACTTTTCGTACGACGACAAGGAGGAAGCTGTGAAGAAAGCAATCGCTGAGCTGGAGGCAGAGCTGAGATTGCAAGACTTACAGGACAGGTTGCGGGGGCTGGAAATAGAGAGGGACAGGAGGAGATCCGGTCGACCACTAGCTCGGGATGATCCTCAGCGAGAAGACAACACGGAGAGGTGCGAATTGGCTAAGGTAATTCGTACAGCTCCGGATGATACAAGATTGGAAGTGAAGACGAGGGACAACGAAGACGACGGCCATTCCTCATATGGCCGTTCGCGTAGACGCTCAAGGGACGCCGGACGCCGACGCCGGACGACACGATCGTGGAGTGATAGCAGCGCGTCCAGACGAAGATGGAGTAAGTGGTCTCTCAAGAAACACACTTTGGGGGGGAAGGACTTGAGGAAGCTAAACGGTTACGAACTGATTAACGCTAGCGCCTCCTGGTGCCTTACCTTACCGGACCTATCCGTCCAAGACTATAAGGCGTTCTTGCAACATCTGAAGTTCGTCACCAATCGCGCGCGGGATGATCACTACAAGGACATAGCTCATGTCGAGTACGATTTGGAGATCAGGAAGTTGGCCGAGACATTGGGGTTCGCTGCGTTCGCGTCGAAATACCAAAGCGAAAGTATGTCACACTACAGTGACCAGAACCGTAGGCAACGGAAGAGCGGCTACGGAACTTCAACGGCATCCAGGAGAAAATCACCTGCGGGACCTGGGAAGCGCTCCTGCTATGCCTGGAACTCAGACGCTGGATGCGACCGCAAGGAAGACGAGTGCAGGTTCAGGCACACCTGCTCGAAGTGCGGCGGAAAAGGGCACAAACGCTATAAGTGCAAAGAGTGACTTTGTGGCGAAGAGTTCGCAAGACTTGCCGGGGCAAGTTCTGTGGCAGCGGAGCACGAGCCCTCGAGCCGACATAAGATAGGTGTTGTGATCGGGGACTCGGTTGACAGGGAGACTGTCATTAGGGGGGTCGATGTTGACAGGGAGACCGGAGATATTACTATCAACGGAGATGTTGCCGAACGTAGGAGCAGCAACTCATGCGAGGACACATATACATCGACCGACATCGCCGCGGAGACCGGCGGCACCGTTCATGACGGGGAGATACGAGTGGACCTTAAAGAGGACATGGTGGTCAATAATGACATTGCAGACGGAGGGGTGATTGACACTCGAGCCGATGGTCGCAGCGACCAAATCGGGCCCATCAATACCATTACTAATAGTTTTTCTTCCAATGTACAGGAGGGAGGGGTTGAGGAACTTACATTATGGGGCACTGTTAATATAAAGGATGCCGAGGGTCGTTTACACATTCGGGATGTGGAAGATCATATATTGGTCTCGCTTTCCGAGCAGATAGACGGTGACAAATTCCAATTTGAAGTATATCAATCATGTTTTGAGGGCAATTGTGACTGTACCCACTTTATTGATTCAAACCGCTCCCAGCTGAAGCCTTGTAGATTTGTTGTAGAACTATTCTTCAGGGGGGATAACGATCCCGACGCTATATTTATATTGCTAGGAGTGGTCTTCGGGTTCAGGGTAATCAATGATGAGTGTGTTACCTCCTATAACACCAGGGAGAGGAAGGCTAGGAACAACTGGGAGCGCGAGATAATTTTTGAGAAGTTTCATGCAGAGCTAGCCGACGGTAATATATCCAGGGTCCGTGACAAGCCTCAGTGCACACATTCGGTCTTTGTCGTACCGAAAGACGATGGCGGTGGTAGAACCGTCGTCGACTGTAGCAGGCCGAAAGGGAATTCTGTCAACCACTACACACAGGGCATATCCACTACCTTCAGCTATAAAAGCATTGATAACGTTACTGATTGCATGGAGAGATATGATTTTCTATCCACCATAGACATTAAGGATGCTTATAGAGCGGTCTCCATTCATCCTTACGACAGACCTCGTCAGGGGCTTGCTATCGCTAAGGCGCTTGGTGATGACGGAGCCTATTACCTGGACAATAGACTTAGCATGGGCCTTTCCTCTAGCCCTTACATATTTTCTAAAATATCAGACTTTATTGTAAGATGTGCGGTAAGGGAGGGCGTTACTCGAGTCATTAATTACCTCGATGATTTTGTCTTAGGTCAGAGTGAGTTTGAGGCCATGAGGGCCCAGAGGTTAGTGCTAGGCATTATCCGCAGGTTGGGGTTTTATGTCAGCTATAGGAAGGTGAGCAAGGCGGGACGGAGAGTTCGGTTCCTTGGAATCATCATTGATTCGGACAATTTGGAGCTCACCCTTCCGATAGATAAGTTGGATAAAATGAGACGGACACTTGTAACAATGAGGGATCGGAAGAAAGCTTCAAAGAGGGATCTCGAACAGGTCGGGGGAATCCTAGCCCACTGTGCAAAGGTGATCCGGGGCGGGCGAACCTTTACTAGGAGGATATTTGATATGTCAGCAGCACTCAAGGAGGGCCACCATAGGGTTAGGCTAACTAAGGGGGTACGCGAAGATCTCGAATGGTGGATCACTTTTTCCGCCCAGTTTAATGGCAAGGCAAAAATTCTGGGTCGGTTTGCCCCCCTCATTGCCTCCTACAGTGATGCGTCGGGATGGGGTCTGGGTGCTCTTCACGCTAACGACTGGCTGGTCGGCTCTTTTGTTGAGGCCGACGATAGATTGCTCGCTGGCTACGTGGGTCACCATCACGTTAGTCCCGAGGGCCATGTAGCTGCCTCCCATATAAATATTAGGGAGATGGCGGCGGTCTATGCCGCCTGCGAGAGGTGGTCACACAAGTGGGCTGATGCAACTGTTGTGATGGTTACTGATAGTGCTGTCGTTCAGGCTGCCCTGAGCACAGGCAGATCAAGATCTGGCGGGATCATGTATTATCTCAGGAGATTGTTTTGGATGGCGGTGAGCAGGAATTTTGAGTTCAAGTCTGTTTACATTCATAGTAAGGATAATGTGATCTGTGACTCCCTGAGCCGCCTCGACGACAGTGCTAGCAACACCAGGATTTTAGAAGCTGACCCGGAGGGTTTGCTCTGCTGTAGGGCTAAACTTTTTCATACTCTGTTCTCTTACAGAAAGGTCTCAGCTGGTCTCAGCTGAGAAGGGAGCAAAAGAGCTTTCAGGAGCAGTTCTACGCGCCAAACTCGATAACAACAAGGGCTGTCCAAGTCAAGAGATACTTGGCCTTTGTGGAGATTTTTAGTTCTACTCGTGCTCCTTTTCCATGTTCTGATGAGCAAGTTGCCCTGTATGCAACTTGGCTCGCCCGCTCTATGAAGTATAGCTCAATCACTAATTACCTGAGCGGGTTAAACTATTTTCTAAAACAGACTGGTGCTCAGCCAATTGACTACAACAGTTTCATTATATCTTCTACTCTGAGGGGTATTAAGCGGGTCAAGGGTGATGCCCCACGTCGGGCCAGGCCCCTTCTTCCTTCTATGATGAGGAAGATATTTGCTATGCTGCGCTCTTCCCCGGGCCATACATCTTGGAGAGTGGCTATATTGGTGTCCTTTAGAGCCCTGCTGCGGAAGGCGCAGGTCACCCTCTCGGACTCAACGCTTCGGAGGGGGGATTTCAAAATTTTTGACTGGGGCATGGTCATAACGATTAGGAAAAGTAAGACCATTCAGTTCGCTGAGAGACTATTGGAAGTCCCCGTGGCTCAATGTGCCGATCCAGGGATGTGCGCAGTCCACTGGGTTGAACTGCACTTCGCCCAGCTCCCCGCTGGACCCGGAGAGGAAGCATTCAGGCTTCCTGATGGGGCGGGCGGCTCTACGCCAATGACATATGTTATTTACCAGCAGACTCTAAAGACCTTTGCAGCAAGGGCAGGTCTTGATTGCGATGACTTATCATCACACTCACTTCGCCGAGGTGGCTGCACCTTTTTAGCCTTATGTGGGGCCACGGTAGAGGAAATTAAGGTACGGGGGGATTGGGCTTCCGACACGGTTTACGCATACCTGAAAACCCCCTTATCTGTCCGGATTATGGACGACATGAGGGTGGCAGCCACCTTGTGCTCCGAGACAGCTTGATTGGTTTGGGTGGGAGTCGTGCGGCTCCCTTTGGCATTTATCGCTCAGCCCGGCGTCGAATAAACGAACCAACCCAATCTGCTGTCTCTCTCTTCAATTCGTAGGGGAGGCTTATATTATATATAATCTATTATATACATATAAACGCTCGGAGAATTATTTATTATTTATTAGTGTCGATTCTACTCGACCGAATATTGTCCAATCGCCGTCGTCCGCTGTCCCCTGCTGCCGTGCTGCGGGGCTCGACGCGGCCCGGTCTGGTTTGAATCGTCACTTGTCTCCCGTTTTTTGCTTTTGTATTAGGTAGGGCATTTATCGCTCAGCCCGGAGTCGAATAAACGAACCAACCCAATCTGCTGTCTCTCTCTTCAATTCGTAGGGGAGGCTTATATATGCATAATAAATAATTCACTGTGATTATGCATCTGATGCATAATCACTACAAAGATGGCTTGTCTTGCTGGTACAACATTAAGAAAAACCTACCTTAAATAGTATTGTATTTGATTTATTTTATTGTTAGTTATCACTTTTTATTTCTATTCATATTATTTAAGGGAAGGCCGGTGGCGGAAGGCCTGGTGCCGGGAGATGTATTCTTTATATACCAGTTTTTTACCACCATATGTATGCATAATATATAATTCCCTGTGATTATACCGAAGCATAATCACCACAAATATGATATATGAATGTGTATGTATGTATGTGTGTATGTATGTATATGTATGTATATGTATGTATATCTATGTATATTGATGTATTTTGATGTATATGGATGTATATGGATGTATATGGATGTATATGGATGCATATGGATGTATAAAGATGTATATGGATGCATATGGATGTATATAGATATGTATGGAGACATATTATGCATATACCTATACATACATATACATACACAAACATAAATATACATACATATACATACATATACACACATACACATACATATATATGCATATAAATACATATTATATTTAGAGATGATTGCATCACATATCTCAGAGTGGTCCTCCATTTGTCACTGCTAAGTTAATCCATATGTAGTCTGTGTCACTCTCAGACTTATTGCAACAATGTAAGGGACCTAAGCTCTGACACTTTCACCCTCAGAATTTAACCAAGCACTGCCATTAACCTAAATAATTTTACATTTATATTTTATTATTTTATTTATGTTATTTATTTTATTTATTTATTCATTTATTCATTGTATTCATTTTATTTATTTTATTTATTTTATTTATTTTATTTATTTCATTTATTTCATTTATTTTATTTATTTTATTTATTTCATTTATTTTATTTTTGATTATGCATGTACATGTACACATACACATACTTATAGAGTTATATATGTGTATATGCACATACATATGTACATATCATATATAATTTATATATAATATTGCAATATCAGGTGAAGAATAACTTACCAGTGTTCCTAAATGTAGGGATGACTATATATAATCAGAAATAAAATAAATAAAATATAAATGTAATACACATCCATATCCATCCATATACATCCATATGCATACATATACATACATATACATACATATACATACATATACATACATATACATACATATACATACATATACATACATATACATACATATACATAAATATACACATATACATACATATACATACATACACACATACACATTCATATATCATATTTGTGGTAATTATGCTTCAATATAATCACAGTGAATTATATATTATGCATACATATAGTGGTAAAAAAATGGTATATAAAGAATACATCTCCCGGCACCAGGCCTTCTGGCAAGAAATAAAATGTGATAACCAACAATAAAAAAAATCAAATACAATAATATTTAAGGTCGGTTTTTCTTAATGTTGTACCAACAAGACAAGCCAAGCCATCTTTGTAGTGATTATGCATCAGATGCATAATCACAGTGAATTATTTATTATCCATATATATATTCGTATGCAAAAAGATATATCTAAATGATGTACAACAGTCCCCACAGGACCTCCTCTCCAAGTGGCAAGTGAAAGTATATGAGTGGGCCAAATACCAGTATATACCCCCATGGTTGACTGGAGGTGCCCTATTGTTTGGGATTTACTGCTATACCAACGCAGTACTATCATGGGCAGTTCTGCCTGTAACCATATGTTGTAACTACTCAATTATTTCCTAATATTAACTGCTAATTTACTCAATCTGGTCCCAACTAAATGGCCTGGAAATATGGAAACATCCCAAAACTCAGTGTATCAGAGCCCAACGTGTCAAACTGCACATTAATCTTATATAAAATTTGACCTTGGAACTGAACTCGGTGGCCAAATGACCACCGTAGCTAAAACGAGGTAAGCTCTCCAACCTGTTGAATAATAGACCCTTTCTAAGATATAGCATTATATTTTGCATTCCTACTCCTGTAGCTTCATTCTGACTTTTTTGATTTGGGTGTTTTCCAGTACATCAGTTCTGAAGCCCTTCCCAGAACACAAGTTCTTGCCATTGTGTCATTGATTTTCATGTTACACGAGTGATATTAACAACGTATTGCTCAATTTGTATGAGATCTAAATCAAAAAGTGAAATATATTTTGTTCAACTCTGACATATGCACAACATACCAAACCTTTGTAGAAGCATGGATTCTGCTATTATTTGGATTGTTTTTTTGTGATTATTTGGAAGCTTTTAATTTTGGTTTCAATGTCACATTTTAGTGGCCAGTTTTAGAGAATGACCCATATTTAGATACTCATGATGTGAACGGCACATACCATCAATATATATATATATATATATATATATATATATATATCTAACGCTAACTACCCTCCACTACCCCACCATATGTTTAGTCCATATTTTGCTCCCAGGTGTGTGTCCTGGCAACATCTAAGCTTATATCAGGACAGGGTATACACATGTGCGTGTATATTCATGTGTGTATATGTCTGCATGTATGTGTTTATGTATGAGAGTGAGAGTGAGACTGAGAGTGAGTGTGAGTGTGAGTGGTAGCGATAGTGAGGTATGTCTCGTGCTATGTTCGACGTACAGTCTATGCATCCTTTTTGACTGAACCCTATGGTATGGTGGGAGTACCCCTGATTACTGACTTTGTATTCACTAGATTCGTAAGAATCTAAGTAATACGTCAACTAAGCCTAGTCTAACAGGAATAGTTCCAGTCTACACGAGGCACCAAACATACCATTATTATATATCTTATGTACGTATTTATATGTGTGCGTATATGTGGTTAAGACCGATTTTTGCAGTGGAGCTTATGATTGATAATTTCAAGTCAAGTTAAATTATCGGCAAGTGTCACGCAAGCATTAATTATTTAAGTAGGCACTTTATTATTGTAATCCTATAGTTAGCTCTCTCATCTCATTTCATAACTTTGCTTTTGTGTGTCTTCTCAAATTGTCTGTGTTTTCATTTTTTTATTTTCAAATTGACTTTGGCTTATTCAATTAGTCTGCCTGTGACACCTGGTGAACCAACCTTTAATTAAATCATCTGAACTTTCAGCAGTGCGAGACTCTCGCCGCCAACTCTCACCACCAACTCTCACAACCAACAGTCACCACCAACTCTCACCACCAACTCTCACTGCCAACTCTCACCAGGAACTCTCACCACCACCTCTCACCACCAACTCTCACCACCAACTCTCACCTCTAACTCTCACCACTAAGTCTCACCACCAACTCTCACTGCCAACTCTCACCACCAACTCTCACCACTAACTCTCACCACCAACTCTCACCACTAACTGTCACCACCAACTCAACACTCACCCCCAACTCTCACCGCCAGCTCTCACCACCAACTCTCACCACCAACTTTCACAACTAACTATCACCACCAACTCTCACCACCAACTCTCACCACCAACTCTCACCACCAACTCTCACTGCCAACTCTCACCACCAACCCTCACCACTAAACGACCACCACCAACTTTTACCACCAACTCTCACCACCAACTCTGATCGCCAACTCTCACCACCAACTCTCACCACCAACTCTCACCACTAACTCTCACCGCCAACTCTCACCACCAACTCTCACTGCCAACTCTCACCACCAACTCTCACCACCAACTCTCACCACCAACTCTCACCACCAACTCTCACCACTAACTATCACCACCAACTCAACACTCACCCCCAACTCTCACCGCCACCTCTCACCACCAACTCTCACCACCAACTCTCACCACTAACTATCACCACCAACTCTCACCACCAACTCTCACCACCAACTCTCACCACCAACTCTCACTGCCAACTCTCACCACCAACTCTCACCACTAACTCTCACTGCCAATCTCACCACCAACTCTCACTGCCAACTCTCACCACCAACTCTCACCACCAACTCTCACCACAAACTCTCACCACCAACTCTCATGAGCAACTCCTACCACCAACTCTCACCACCACCTTTCACCACCAACTCTCGCTGCCAACTCTCACCACCAACTCTCACCACCAACTCTCACCACCACCTCTCACCACCAACTGTCATCCACAACTCTCACCACCAACTCTCGCCACCAACCCTTGCCACCAACTCTCACCACCAACTCTCACCACCAACTCTCACCACCAACTCTCACCACCAACCCTTGCCACCAACTTTCACCACCAACTCTCACCACTAACTCTCACCACCAACTCTCACCACCAACTCTCACCACCAACTCTCACCACCAACTCTCACCACCAACTCTTACCACCAACTCTCATGACCAACTCTCACTGCCAACTCTCACCACCAACTCTCACCACCAACTCTCACCACCAACTCTCACCACCAACTCTCACCAACAACTCTCACCACCAACTCTCACCACCACCTTTCACCAACACCTATTGCTGCAAACTCTCACCACCAACTCTCACCACCAACTCTCACCACCACCTCTCACCACCAACTCTCATCCCCACCTCTCACCACCAACTCTCGTCACCAACCCTCGCCACCAACTCTTACCACCAACTCTCACCACCAACTTTCACCACCAACTCTCACCACCAACCCTTGCCACCAACTCTCACCACCAACTCTCGCCACCAACTCTCGTGACCATATCTCGCCACCAACCTTCGCCACCAACTCTCACCAGAACTCTCACCACCAACTCTCACCACCAACCAGCTCGAGAACATAGTGTGCTCTGCGCCAATTCCTTCCGGGTCAGAGGGCTTCCCAGCAGCCTTTGAGTCAGCCGCCTTCCTCTGTTTGCCAGCCACCCACCCCGAGTGTAAGCACTACCAATTCATCGATCATATAAACAAAATAAATGCGCTCTCAACACCCTTTTCGAGTACCTATGACTTCACGGCAAGCGAGACTGGCATATAATTTCTATTAATTAATTAATTAATTAATATAATAATTAACACCGTTCATATTTAACTGTGTCCATGAATCATTATGAATAACTCTAACCACAATGTTGGTACATTTTTCGAATGCTATGAAAGGCAGCGCAGACGCATTACCGCAACCCCCCCCCCCCTCCCGCAAGTATCAGAAGTTGATGTTATTTATTGTAACAGAATGACATAATCCTTGACATTAATAAAGCTTTTGAAGTAATCAGATTTGTGTCTGGTCTTTGAAAGCGAGAGAGTGCGTGTGAGGAAGGAAGGGGGCGGGATGGGAAATCAGCGCAACTAGCTAATCATCATATTTAGTATTTTATATAGAGCTCTTAATTGACTTTGACTGATAGAACAGTTTGTACTACTTTCTAAGTGTTTGATACACTCTCGCCTACATCAGTGAGGGCCATCAGTAAGGTTGAATGCACTATAACATCCCCAGCTTGACAACAGAGACCCTCCCTCAGATCATAGTTGGCCCTAAAAAAGTAGAGAATAGAATGTTTCACCTAATGCGCATGCTCAGCTTAATCTGGAATGTTATTGTGGGTGAAGTTTGACAGATTAAAGTAACAAGAAAGTGGCAATATGAGAATGCAAATAGAGACATCCATCACCAAAAATTGAACTTAGCCTATTTTTCTTTCAGCGGGACCTGAGAATGTTGATACATGCCCAGTGGTAATGAACACCACAGTGTCAAAAGCGATCCATCTGCATCTACCGGTGTCGTGGTTTCAGTTCTCTGCCAGTTTCAGTTCTCCGGATCGCTTCTGCACATGCGTCAACATCGAACAGCATCGTCTGTGCATGTGTCAACATCGAGCCAGATTCAAACCATCGCCGATCGCCGCAAATCGCTGCACTCATACTGTCACTATAGTGTCAATGTCGCTAACCTTATCAATTTAATATAATCTTTTCGGTACACATGTTTTCAATATGTGTACCAAGCGATTTGTTTCTAGGTGGTGTGGTTTTAGAGATATATCACTTTTCTGTATGAAGATTGCTTACAACCATTGAGAATGCCCTGAGTTTGCCGGTAAGCGCAGTGCAAAACATTATTCAAAATTAATAGAAATCCAGAACCCTAACCATATCAATTTAATATCACCTTTTTAGTAAACATGTTTTCTAAATGTGTACCAAGAGATTTGTTTCTAGGTGGTGTGGTTTTAGAGATATTTCACTTTTTCTGTATGAAGATTGCTCACGACCATTGACAATGCCTTGACAATGCTGTTCGATTTTGACGCATGCACAGAAGCGATGCGGAGAACTGAAACTGGGGGAGAACTGAAACCACGACACCGGCATATGCTGAATTGTGGCGGATAGGCATGCAAGCTTGCTGTAAGCTATAACCAGGCCCTTCAGAAACTCTTTGTTTTCTTGGGTAAATATTTATTCCTGTGTCAGCGCCTATGTTCTGGGCCTTCTGTCATGCATTTTGTTTGATTTATTTGGGTCAATTCATTGATTAAGCACAGGGATGTTTTAATTGCAGACAATTGATCTTGCTCATTGCACTGCTCCTTGCCCAATATCACTCATGGGGAGCAGTACCAGGTTCAAACCAATAACTTAAAGTCGCATAGTCCCATAAAAGCATTACATTTTCAAAAGCAAAATACGGCGGGAGAATGGGCCGACGATATCACGTCAGGTCGACGGTCAGAAGGTCATATATACAGAAGCCAGAGGTCATGGAGGGATGGAGTCTTCCTCCTATTATGGACAACATGTCATCATTACTGTGATAGACACCAGACCTGGCGGACATTGAGAGCACACCTGCCAGGCGCCGGTTCTGCAACCCCCGGTACCACACCGCCCCTCACTCCACTCTTAAAGGGGCTGTAACATGGCTATGTCAGCTTTACTTATTCACACTCATTAAAATCAAATATGGCAAGAGACAATATGTACATAGCTTGAAGCACTCTATTCTCTATTTCTTTAAGGACCAACAAGAGTCTGAGGGGAGGGTGTCTGATATCAGGTTGGGGATGTTAGCACTATTCAGCCCGACTGATGGTCTTCAGTAATTTAGGTTAGAGTGTATTAAACACTTACACTATACTTATACTTATATTTATCCTCTTCTGCTTAATAAATTAGGCATCAATGCCTGTTAGCAGGTTTGGCCTGTCTAGGTGGGACCTATTGAAATAATAGTTTTCGTGCGGCGAGCGCTGACTGTAGCGGTAATTTACACAGTGCTTATCAAGGCATCCTTTGAAAGAGTTTAAGCTTGGGGCGTTCACTACATCAGCTGGTAGTCTGTTCCAAGTGTTCCCAGCTCTTTCAGTGAGGAAATTTTGAAGAACTCACTTGTTAGTCCTGGGTTTGACGATCTTCTTATTATGCCCTCTGGTTATCAGACCGTGTGTTGGCTCGAGTATGATGTACCGGTTTTTGACTGTATATGTTCCGCTGAGGTGTTTGTAGATCTCAATGAGGTCTCCGCGGGCCCTTCTGTAGTATAGGCTTGGCAGGTTTAGTGCCCGTAGTCGGTCTTCGTAAGAGAATTTCTTCAGTCTTGGTACTAGGTGGGTTGCATGCCTCTGTACTCTCTCGAGAGGTTCAAAGTCCTTCCTGTACATTGGTGCCCATGCTGGATATCCATATTCTAGCTTGCATCTCATCAGGGATGTGTATAGCTTGGTCAGACTGACTTCATCCAGGTATGTGTAAGTACGTCTTATGAGGCCGAGTGTTCTATTGGCTTTCCCAGCCTGTGCCTCACAATGAATAGAGAAGGTCAGGCTCGGGTCTCACCAGACCCCCAAGTCTTTTCCAAAATCCATACTCTGCAACTCTATCTGCTCCCCTGCAGCTGTAGACATTGTATAATTTGCCCTCTGATTGCTTCGTCCAAGGTGGAGCACTTTGCATTTGTCGGGGTTAAATCTTAACTGCCATGCATCAGCCCATGCTTGTAGGTTATTCAGGTCGTCTTGCAGTCTAGCTACATCAGACTCATCTTTGAAATGCATGAATAGTATTGTGTCATCCGCAAACATCTGGATGCATGTGTGCACCATGTCAGGTATCTCGTTAACGAAAATGACAAATAATAGTGGCCCTAATAGGCTGCCCTGTGGCTGACAATGCAGCTATGGCTGACAAATATCCTCTGATAGATACTTGTTGGTGTCTGCCCCTGAGAAAGTCTGCTACCCACTTCCACAATTCTCCCTTGATGTCGTACTTGTCCAGCTTCATTAGCAATCTCTCATGGGGGACTCAGTCAAAGCACTTTGAGAAGTCTAAGTAGACAGCATCTAAGTCACCTCCACCATCCATGATTTCTGTCCAGTGGTCCAGTGTTGCGGGTGGTTGGATGATACACAATCTCCCTTTGATGAACCCGTGTTGACATGATGATAGCAGCTTGTTTTTGACCAGGTGTTCTATGATTATGTCGCGTATGATCTGCTCCATCACTTTGCATGCTACTGAAGTCAAGCTTACTGGTCGATAGTTTTGATGGTCTCAGCCGGCTGCTTTTCTTGTGTATTGGTGACACCCAACCCGTTTTCCATTCCTTCAGGAGGATCCAAAGTTTTAGTGAGAATCTATATACCTGGCAGAGTGGTTCTGCTATCTGGTCTTTCAGCTCTCGTAGAACTCTAGGGTGCATTCCGTCTGGTCCTGGTGACTTTGACGGGTTGAGCTTCTCCAGTTTCTTCTTCACCATATCTGAAGTGATGAGGAAGTCAGTCAGTGGATGCTCGTAGTTCCTTTCATCGAACACTGGCATGTTCGTTAGGTCTTCATCCGTGAATACCAAGGAGAAGAACCGGTTCATCAGATTGGCTTTTCTCTTTGTCATCTGTTACTAGGTTGCCACCGACATCTGGTCTTTCTGCTCTCATAGAACTCTAGGGTGCATTCCGTCTGGTCCTGGTGTCTTTGACGGGTTGAGCTTCTCCAGTTTCTTCTTCACCATATCTGAAGTGATGAGGAAGTCAGTCAGTGGATGGTCGTAGTTCCTTTCATCGAACACTGGCATGTCCGTTAGGTCTTCATCCGTGAATACCAATGAGAAGAACCAGTTCATCAGATTGGCTTTCTCTTTGTCATCTGTTACTAGGTTGCCACCGTCATCGGTCAGGTTTATGATCCTCCCTCTAGTCCTCATCTCGGATTGTGCATACTTGTAGAATGCTTTTGGGTTTGTCCTTGCCTCACTTGCAATTCTTTTCTTGAAGTCCTTTTCTGCTTGTCTACATGCCCCTTTGCTTGAATTCTGGCCTTGGCATATGTGAGGTAATCCCTTCCGTCTCCAGAACTTTTCCATGTTCTAAATGTGTTCTTCTTCCCATTCACTTTATCTCTAACTTTGGCCGTCATATATGGCGGTCTTTTCTTCTGATTGAAAGTAGCATAGATTGGAAAGTAGCATAAATCGTTTTATGACTCAAAGTAAATTTGAAAGTTTCTGAGTGTGCCTTGTAACTCGCCACCCTTCCCTTCGATGTGTGACATCACATAACTCGTAATATTAGCAACGGGGCACATGGAGTCTAATAATGGTGGTCAGACGAATCCTCACCTAATAATTCTGAGCTCAAATAACCCTTCTAAGGATAGTCTTTCATTAAGATGATTATATTCAATAGTCATATAAGCAATACATGGTAAAATGATGTGATCAGACTAAGCTATATTTTTTGTTGTAAATATATAGTTTATTCATTGAATAAAGTCTTTTGTCAGCACCGTGGCACTTAGATAAAAGATTCACTGCTGACGCTGACACTGTGGCTGCTGCAGCAGTACAGGGTGAATCTTTTATTTACGTGGCACTGGTCTTCCAGCTATGTGACATTACAGTTATTTACAATATATGTATATGTAATCTGATATTGTCATCAGCAGCTAGCTCAAGTCAGCTGAAATAACAATATTAATCATTAATATAGTGTCAATAGTTCTCCAAATATGAGGCCGAAACTCAGAGCATTGGAGTATGCAACTTTAACTCGATGGTCGAATCGGTAAGATCGCTGGCGTCCCTTAAGGTAGGTCATGGGTTGGGATCCCATAGGATTCAATCCAATGACTAACACACTTGATACTTGTTGCAACCTAGCCTGACGCTGAGCATTACTAGGATACTTGCTTGTTCAATGTCAGGATAATGTGGGTCGTGGCGCTGATGGCTCGCTTTCCATTGTGGCAGCACTATAAAACCACCATGCGTATCCTGATATGATCTAAGACGTTGCTATGATGCAAAAAAACCTCAACAAACAAATCTGCTTAACTTAACACCCACAACACAATCGAACACGCCATTTAGATATTTAGACATTTTCTGTTCACAATTTCCATACATGTTCTACAAACATAATGAGTTAGAGCGTCCGTCTCCCGTGTTGGTAGATCGTGGGGTCGTGGGTTCGAACCCCAGTTGAGTCAAACCAATGACTTAAAAATTGATACTTGTTGCTTCCTAGCCTGGCGCTCGGCATTATTAGGACAGGGCAAGGACGGGTTGGCTCAGTGTCAGGATAATGTGACTGAGTGGGATATCAGGTCATGGTGCTGGTGGCCTGGTCTTCCAGTGGGACAGCACTATAAAGTCGCCATGAGTGCGCACTGTTACAAGTCGGTGCCCGTCCTGATATGACCTTAGATATTGCTACGACATAAAACAACAACAAACAAACAAACAAACATAAACTAACCTGTTGACAACAGAATTTGTAGGAAGCGTGTGACCATTAACGGTTGTCTTCCCGCTGCCCATACATAAAGTAAATATGCAATACAAAACCATGAGCCCTGGAGCTGATATACAGGTAACCTACAGACTGCTTGCTCCTTAAGGAAACAAACACATGTTAGAAAAATATATGATGACACCAGCACTTGTTCATTGATATACAAATTTCAGAGGTTTAAATGGTAAATATTTTACTCATTGGGTCTATTGGGTCTAGTTGGGCCAGGGTAACAATTTTGACACAATTTGTTGTCGCAGTTCACTGTATCTGTATATTCACTTAATTGGACAGATTCTATCCTGTGTTTAAAACATGATCATGAGACGTTCACCTCAATGATGGGGTACCATGTATTCCCTAAAGAGCATTATGCATAGAAGGTGGCCGCTTTATAAAATAAGTCTGCTTGTCTTGTTGCATGTGAGTCGTCGATATCATGAGTATAGCAAAGCACACTTGAAAATGTCATTAGCAGTCCGTTTTGCACAACATCATTTATAAATATACCACTTCCTGCTTATATTAGTCTGGTAGCTTCAAGCGAGCGGGACGTAGCTCAGGCGATAGAGTGTCCACCTGTGAAGGTGTCGGTCATCCTATCAATCCTGCTCAGTGGACCCATTTGCAGTTTGAACAATTTCCGTGGTCCACAACTGGTTCATCACAGGGATGTGCTGTCCTGTCTGTGGGAAAGTGCAAATAAAAGATCCCTTGCTGCTTATTGGAAAGAGTAACCTATGTAGTGGCAGCAGGTTTCCTCCAAAGAAATATGTCAGAATGGCCATATGTTTGATGCCCAATAGCTGATGATAACAATCAATGTACTCTTAAGCCACTGTTAAATGAAACAAGCTTTTTTTTTATATCTTCAAAATCCTAGACCGTTTAAATAATTCACAATTAATGCCAAGCACCGCCTCGAGACCAACCACATGGCGTATTCCTCTAGGACACTTCACCGATGTGTCAATGCCCAAGACTGTCGGGAACCTTTGATTGTTTTCAACACTGGAATAGTGGAACCACACGGATGTATTGACCAACCCCGGTGATGATGTGTTATAGCCCTGTCACATTACGACGCTTCTCGCCAACGCACATCGACGTTTGGAACTTTTTGGCGGAATGTCGGGATACGTCAGGAAGCGTTACGCGCGCGTTAGGCACGCGTTGGTATAAGTTGATGTATGGCGACGGTCACGGAGGTTCGGCAGCGCGCGTCAGGGGAGCGGGGACGTGTGACAACGTGCGGGTGCGGACGTTATGGGCAGGTTAGGAGGACGTCGAGATCGCTGGAATAACGTTATGCGAACGCTAGGCAGTCGCCGTGCGCGCGTGTGAGGGTCGTTCCCACACGTTGCGCCAAATTGTTGCTTTGTTGTTTTACATCCTAGCTACATCTAAGGTCATATCAGGACGCCGCGCCGAAACTTTTTAGTTTTTTTCCTCATGCGTTGATATACGTTACCACAACATCGGCCGCACGCTACCAACATGTTGCGCTGATGTCAAACTTTTTCCCACCGCTCCGTAAACTTTGATGTGTCTCAACTTTTTTGGCCATTGGCGGTGCGCCGGAGAGATGCATCGTAATGTGACAGGGCCATTAGGTTCGCAAGCCCTGCTGCTATGTGGGTTTTAGATTGATTAATCAACAGACAGCGCGGGCAGTGTCAGGGATTTGTCGGTGACAGAGACGCATGGGCACTCACACTGCATTTTAATTATCACGCCATGCTTGAATAGCTGACGTGGTTTAATTAATAATTGCCTGAGTTGTTGCGATGTTATATTGCTATTTTATTCTATTCAGTGAAGGATTGAGAGCTTAGTAAACTACTGATGGCGACCGGATGCGGTAACCGACTCGGTAGAGAGCAGGGTTTCAGTGCAAAAGATCGGGAGATTGAATCCCAGCCAGGTCAAACCGATGACTTATCAAATTGATATTTGTTGCTATCTAGCCTGGTGCTTATCATGACTAGGATAGGGCAAGGACTGGATACCACAGTGTCAGGATAATGTGAATGTGCGGGATATTGAGTCATTGTGTTAACGGCCTGGTCGCCCAGTGGGCAAGCACTATAAAGTAGCCATGAACGTGCACTGTCAGAAGTCGGAACCCATCCTGGCATGAACTTATATGTTGCTAGAATATAAAACAAAAACAAACAAAATAGTCATGGCTGGCCACTTTTCGGTTTTCCCAACCTGAATCAGGAGGAATATGTCATTATACTCGGCCTAATTGAAACAACGAAATAAAATCCCGATTGGTCGGCTCTGTGAGAAAAACAACTTAGCTCGTGTAATTTAATGTTGGCGATTTGATTGTTGCAATTTCTGTGGCTATCCAATCGGGACACATACATGTTCATGTGTCTCCAGCGATTGGCTGAAATTACAGTCACTCAAAAAAAACAAAAAAAACAATGGGGAGGTTATTTTGTACTCCATTGGTCAACTGCACACACTGTGTTCTCTATGATTTAATGGTCTTAATTAAAGCATGCACTTCATCAATGTTTGATTACTGCCGCCACACGTGCCTTCGAAGTGGGCGGCGGCCCCCATTTCTAGAGACTGCAACAAATATGAAAAAAGTTAGCGACTCTATTTAGCATCTCCACTCAGGATTCTCATCGGTAAATGTATCCAATGCGAACAATTTCTGATCCAAGTTACCTCAGAAAGAAGAATAGCCGATTTTACTGATGAACCTAACACATTTATCCCCAAAAATATATACATTGCAGAAGTTCAGAACCAGCTGATGATTCAGCTTAAAATTCGTCTACTTTTCAAAATGGCGGCGTTTCACGGCGACATTGGTAGGGTTCAGGGTCCGCTGACTGTGAGACATCCCTGATTGAATTGTTTAATTGATCGAACATGGCCTACGATTTGGTGATGCCGGGGCCTACGTAAGTCGGGACCGGAATTGGGTGTAGTGATCGGTAGGTGCTTTTTTGTTGTGCCACCAGACGGCGTGCGCTTAATGAAGAACGGTGTCCATTAATCAAGGCACCCGGTTGTTATGGCAACATGGATGTAAACACGTCGCCTTCTAATCATCGAATGGCTGTCTCTCGTCCTGGAGCAGCTCTTTCCTGTCTCTTGTCAGTCTCCCCCACCTGCCTCCTGTCCCTTATCAGTCTCCCCCACCTGCCTCCCGTCCCTTATCAGTCTCCCCCACCTCCCTCCTGTCCCTTATCAGTATCCCCCACCTCCCTCCTGTCCCTTATCAGTATCCCCCAGCTCCCTCCTGTCCCTTATCAGTGCCCCCCACCTGCCTCCTGTCCCTTATCAGTCTCCGCCACCTCCATCCTGTCCCTTTACAGTCTCCCCCACCTCCCTCCTGTCACTTATCAGTCTCCCCCACCTCCCTCCTGTCGCTTATCAGTCTCCCCCACCTGCCTCCTGTCCCTTATCAGCTCCCCACCTGCCTCCTGTCCCTTACAGTCTCCCCCACCTCCTCCTGTCCCTTACAGTCTCCCCCACCTGCCTCCTGTCCCTTTACAGTCTCCCCCACCTGCATCCTGTCCCTATACAGTCTCCCCAACCTGACTCCTGTCCCTTATCAGTCTCCCCCACCTCCATCCTGTCCCTTTACAGTCTCCCCCACCTCCCTCCTGTCACTTATCAGTCTCCCCCACCTGCCTCCTGTCGCGTATCAGTCTCCCCCACCTCCCTCCTATCCCTTTACAGTCTCCCCCACTTGCCTCCTGTCCCTTTACAGTCTCCCCCACCTCCCTCCTGTCACTTATCAGTCTCCCCCACCTCCCTCCTGTCCCTTATCAGTCTCCCCCACCTCCCTCCTGTCCCTTATCAGTCTCCCCCACCTGCCTCCTGTCCCTTTACAGTCTCCCCCACCTGCCTCCTGTCCCTATCAGTCGTCCCCACCTGCCTCCTGTCCCTTATCAGTCTCCCCCACCTCCCTCCTGTCCCTTATCAGTGCCCCCACCTCCCTCCTGTCCCTTATCACTCTCCACCCACCTGCATCCTGTCCCTTTACAGTCTCCCCCACCTGCCTCCTGTCCCTTATCAGTCTCCCCCACCTCCATCCTGTCCCTTTACAGTCTCCCCCACCTACCTCCTGTCCCTTATCAGTTTGCTCCACCTACCTTCTGTCCCTTATCAGTATGTCCCCACCTACCTCCTGTCCCTTATCAGTCTGTCCTCACCTACCTACTGTCCCTCATCAGTCTGTCCCCCACCTACCTCCTGTCCCTTATCAGTCTGTCCCCACCTACCGCCTATCCCTTATCAGTCTCCCCCACCCAACCAGACGGGATGGCTGAATGAGTTAGAGCATCCGTCTCACGTGTTGGTAGACCATGGGATTCCTGTGTTTGAACCCTGTTCGAGTCAAACTAATGACTTAGAAATTATACCTGTTGCTTCCTAACCAGGCACTCGGCATTATTAGGATAGGGAAAGGACTGGTTGGCTCAGTGTCAGGATAATGTGACTGAGTAAGATATCAGGTCATGGTGCTGGTGGCCTGGTATCCCAGTGGGGCAGCACTATAAAGTCGCCATGAGTGCGCACTGTCACAAGTCGGTACCCGTCCTGATATGACCTTAGAAGTTGCTAGGACGTAAAGCAACAAAAAACAAACAAAGTCTCCCCCACCTACCTCGTGTATGTTGTCAGTCTCCCCCATACCTCCTGTCCCTTGTCAGTCTCCCTCCCTTCCCTCCGTCATCCTCCCACATTCATTGTTCGGTCCTACTACCTTCTCCTTGTCACCCTCCCTCATTCGCTTCCTATCTCACGTATTTCCTTCTCCGCCCTCCCCCTCATTCTCCCGCGTTAGGAGTGTCTCTATTCAGAAGAAGCTGGAACCGGATCCTTTACACGAACGAATGTTCCTTTCCACGATACTTGGGTAAAGGTGCTCCCACCTAGTGACAATTTCTGAAACAATATGCCTAATTACCTAGTGATCCGCTAGGTGGCTGTACCTGGACTCAATGAACCGCAGGCAGATTGCGTACGTTATGGATATCTTGCCTTGTATCCTCCATGGAAAAGTGCAGTATTGGCGTCGGAAAAACCCGGAATAATAAGATGTAAGTTGTATGGCATTAGTTAAATTACAGTAGCGATCCCCGATGAGTCTGATGTGTTGCACTGTTGCCCACAAATCGCTATATCAAAGCAGGCCCTTACTTTCAGGCAATGGAGACATCCTCGCCGTGCTGCCATCTAGTGAGAGCTGCATGAATCAACTTACCAGTGTTTACCATTTGGTTTGGACTGAGGCATCATGTGGAACTGCCCACTTTACCTGCGTTAATAGCAGATGGCCTGAGGCCCAACTTACCCGCTGGAGGACACTCACCTGACACCCAAGTTCAACTCACACCAACTCACACTAACTCACAATGCCTCATACCAACTCACACTACCTCACAATGCCTCATTCCAACTCACACTACCTCACACCAACTCACACTACCTCACACCAACTCATAATCAACACACACCAACTCACCCCAACCCACACTACATCACAGTACATCACACCACCTCACACTACCTCACACCAACTCACACTACCTCACAATGCCTCATTCCAACTCACACTACCTCACACCAACTCATAATCAACAAACACCAACTCACATCAACTCACACTAACTCACACCAACACACCCCTACTCACGTCAACTCACACCAACACACACCAAATCACACACTTTTTTTGGGTTGGCTGTAGTTTGCTGCGCGGTCACTTTGTTTCATAGGTATATAATAAATAAATATATATAATAAATAGTTTGGTTGTTAGAGTGTTACGTCCTGGCAAGATCTGACGTCAAATCCAGAAGAGATAATTATATAGATAATCAATATATTTATTATATTTATTATATATATTTATTATGCATAGAAATACATATACTATTTATTAGATCTATTATATCTTTACTTGTTATTGTTTATTTTGTATTTTAGCTATAATATACTTAGGCTGTCTCCAGAAAACTGGAAAATCCAGAAATCCGGGCCACTTTTGGTCCCAAGCTTGCCGGATATTTGGTCCGGTACCTGCACAAACAAAATGAAGTTTAGTATATATAACTAGCTGCAGTTAAATATCGTTATCCAATTGTCCTTATAGCAATACAATAATATGTTACTGTTAAAGCATTTCAACCTGAACGCCAGAATTGATTTAACATGTTCTCAATTCAAATATCTCTAAGGTTACCTATTTATAATAACAGTTACTTCACAGGTTGGAGAGCTTACCTCGTTTGAGCTACGGTGGTTAACGTACCTAATTCGAGCCCCGGGTCAATTTCGAAGGTCGAATTTCATATAAGATTAATGTGCATGTTCACAAATATGGTTGTGGAACACTGAGTTTTGGGAGGTTTACATATTGGAATACATCACTAGAAAGCACAAAATTATATCTAATTTCCTGAATATTCATAGGACATTTAGTTGGGACCGGATCGAGTAAATTAACAGTGAATATTAGGAACTAATTGAGTAGTTGCAACACATGTCTACATGACAGAACTGCCCATGATAGTACTGTGTTGGTATAGCCATTAATCCTAAACAATAGAGGAACATCCAGTCAACCATGGGGGTATATGCTGGCCTGTGGCCCACTCATATACTTCCACTTGCCACTGGGTGAGGTCCTGTGGGGACTGTTGTACATCATTTAGATATATTTTGTGCATACCAATATATATATATGCATAAGAAATAATTCACTGTGATTATGCATCTGATGCATAATCACCACAAATATGGCTGGTCTTGCTGGTACAACATTAAGAAAAACCTACCTTAAATACCTTAGACAAATAAGTGTTCACACTTCCTGTCTACCCTTCACTATTTCACTATTATTGTATTTGATTTATTTTATTGTTGGTTATCACTTTTTATTTCTATTCACAGGAGGTCAGTAAGCTATGCTCATAAATAACACTGTAATTATGCATCTGATGCATAATCCCCACAAATATGGCATTTCTTGCTGTTACAGCAACATTAACAGTCAACTTACCCTGTATATTATTGCATTTATATTTTATTTATTTCATTGTTGGTTATCACATTTTATTAATATTTATATTATTTGAATTGAGGCCTGGTGCCGGCAGCCTCGGTGCCGGGAGGCTGGGAACCCTGGCACCAGGAAGCCGGGATTCCTTGCGCCGATAGGCTGCCATCTCCTCCCATGCCGAACCCGAACCCTGTATGCCTATTATAAATGATATACATATACCTATACATACCTATGCATACCTATGCATATATATATACACATATTTCATATACATTCCCATACATTCATATACATATATATATGCATATAAACATACATAAACATACATAAACAATTTTTATATCTACCTACTATGGACCAAATTATGTAACTACCATAGTCATGAGTCTGAATTGAATGAATGAATATACATATGCATACATATACATACATACATATACATACATATGTATACACCCGGAAACCCAAACCCCCTATGCCTGGTGCCGGGAAGCCGGTATTCCCGGCGCCGATAGGCTGCCATCGCCTCTCCCACACACCTGGAAACCCAAACCTCCTATGCCTATTATAAATGTTAAACATATACATACATATACATACATATACATACATATACATGCATATACATGCATATACATACATATACATACATATACATACATATACACACATATACATATATACATCCATATATATATACATATATATACATATATATACATATACATACATACACATAACATTATCTGATGCATAATCCCCACGAATATGGAATTTCTTGCTGGTACAGCAACATTAATAAAATCTTACCCTGTATATTATTGCATTCATATTTCATTTATTTTATTGTTGGTTATCACATTTTATTAATATTTATATTATTTGAATTGAGGCCTAGTGTCGGAAGTCTCGGCGCCGGGAGGCCGGGAACCATGGTGCCGGGAAGCCGGTATTGCCGGCACCGATAGGCTGCCATCTCCTCTCCCACACACCCAGAAACCCAAACCCCCTATGCCTCTTATAAATGTTACACATATACATACATACATATATATACATACATATGCATACATATACATACATACATATACATACAGATACATACATACACATACATATACATACATATGCATACATATACATATATATTAACATACATATATACATATATTTACATATATATATTTACATATACATACATACACATCTATATATACATATGCAGACATATATACATGACTCTACACATATGCATATGAATACATATTGTATTTAGAGATGACTGCATCACATATCTTAGAGTGGTCCTCCATTTGTCACTGCTAAGTTAATTCATATGTAGTCTGTGTCACTATCAGACTTATTGCAACAATGCAAGGGGCCTAGGCTCTGAGACTTTCACACTCAGATTTTAACCAAACACTGCCATTACCCTGAATAACATTCCATTTATATTTAGTTTATTTTTGATTATGCATGTACATGTACACATACTTTTAAAGCTATATGTGTATATGCATATATGCACATAGATCTGTATGTACTATATATATAATATATAAATAATATTGCAATATCAGGTGAAGAATAACTTACCAGTGTTCCTAAATGTAAGGATGACTTCACAATGGTAATCCATTTGCAAGTAACAAGTTGACTGTTGTGTAGTGTGTGCCTTCAGAAATATGTGTGTGCAGTGCACTGTGGCACACATCCTTATAAACCAAATCCAATCCACTCTCACACCTATTCAAAGGGCATAAGCTCTGACACATACACACTCAGTGAGCTCAGCTGTCAGTGGAGGTGCAGCCCAGAGAACCATTGGCAACCTGAGGTGTGAAAGCTTTCCTTGGCAGTTTTTGGGTAAAATCTGAGTGTTAAAGTGTTAGTGCCTAGGCCCCATGCAATAAGTCTGAGAGTGAAACAGACTACACATGGGTTAACTTACCAGTGACAAATGGAGGACCACTCTACAAGATGTGATGCAGTCATCTCTAAATACTGTATGTATTCACATATATATATATATATATATATGTATAATTATTTAGTCACATATATAGGTCTCAATATGTATATATGTATACACATATGTAGATGTGAATGCATGTATATATAGACATATATACACAGAAGTGCATATGTAATATGTATATATGTATATACACATATGTATATTTATATGTATACACATACGTATGTGTATATGTATATTTATATCTATATATATATATATTATATGTATACTTACATGTATTTGTAAATCTAAAAATAATTAGAGTCGGTTAAAGTAGAGTTGGGAAAGTTGACTTTGAGTAAGTGTGTATTGCACATGTAATATGCAGTGTATCTGGACACTTTGATTATTGTTTTTTATGTATATACAGTATAACCATTTATCCTGTAAAAAAAAGTCGGTGGGATTTCAGGTGACCTTATAACCACATAAAAGTTTGGTTTAACTGTACCGGAAGTAGCCTGGGGCATGAAATTCTGTTTGGATTAACTGATAATTTGGATTAAATGACTTTGGTTTAACCAACTTTTTTATATGATAAATGGTAGTATTTTGCGGGCTGCCCTAAAAAGTTTGGATTAACTGATCGTTTAGTTTAACTGAGCTTGTTTTAACGGGGTTGTATTGTATCCATATATAAACATATATTTGCTGAGTGGTTGGCATTTTTATTTGATTTATTTTACTTTTGTTTATTACTTTTTACTTCTATTCAAATATGTGGGATGTGGTGGAGGGAGGCTCGGAACTGGGAAGCTGAGAGGCTATGCATATCATTTTAAATCGATAAAGTGTTTATTAATATATGTATATATGTGTATATGTGTATATATGTATATATGCTGTCACAACAATAAAATTAATCAAATACAATAATATTTAAGGTAGGTTTTTCTTAATGTTGTACCAGCATCTTTGTGGTGATTATGCATCAGATGCATAATCACAGTGAATTATTTATTATGCATATATATATTGGTATGCAAAAAATATATCTACATGATGCACAACAGTCCCCACAGGACCTCCCCCAGTGGCAAGTGGAAGTATATGAGTGGGCCACAGACCAGCATATACCCCACCCCTATTGTTGGCTGGAGGTTCCTCTATTGTTTGGGATTTATGGCTATACCAACACAGTTATAACATGTGTTGTAACTACTTAATTATTTCCTAATATTCACTGTTAATTTACTCAATCCGGTCCCAACTAAATGTCCTATGAATATCCAGGAAATTAGATATAATTTTTGGCTTTCTAGTGATGTATTCCAATATGTAAACTTTTCCAAAACTCAGCGTGCCATAACCATATTTTTGAACCTGCTAACTAATCCTATATGAAATTCGACCTTGGAAATGGAACCGGGGGTCGAATGAGGTATTTCAACACCATAGCCCGATCGAGGTAAGCTCTCCAACCTGTTCAAACTAAGTCATATAACCTGACACACTAGCGGCTGTAGTACGCACCCTATATGGTCATGTGACTAGTATTGATGACGTCACACCGGCGCGGTATCGGGCATGTGACAGCGTTGCGCACAACGGCCACAATCCAGGCTCACTGAACACCAGATCATTTAAGGAGCAGCTTTTAATAGGTAACGGCAGTCCTTAGTTAACCCTGGAAGAAAGCAAGAAAATCGTGAAAAATAGCTAGTTTTTAAGAACTCCTATTTGGATGTATGCTTTAATCAAAAATAGCCAGAAAGTCCTGTGACTGAACTAAAGCTTTACTCTTTATTTTGATACCAACATATCTTGGGCTGTATATTAAGACAAATACCTAAAGGCACTTTATTACAAGCACTTTTTGTTATTAGGACATTCTTTTGCAGCACATTAATCAAAACGAGTACCAACGCATGCGGTGTTGCTGTGCTCCGCACTGGCTACACAGGCTATTAATAGATAATTCAGTATATGATTTAAAACAAAATCAAATTTTACCAAACAAAAATACACCCCTCATGTTTCAATCAGTGTTAAATGGAAATGTTGCTCATATGTTAATGTGTTCATCCTATTCATTAGGCTGCCATGACCTTGGGTCGGCCACCACCTCCTGGAATGCTCATCATAACATGTAATACCACCGGCGAGCAGTGCCCGGAATAAAGTCATGCTCTCCCACTCCACCTTCCACTTCTTCTGTTCCCGTTAGCAATGATTAACAGTGTAACATGTGAAGCCAAATAGGTGGTATACAGTTTCTGAGGATGACTCATATAGTTATCGACACAGCAGACGCGTAGATAAGAAGACCTAAATTATTTAGATATCACATTAGTTAGATGCTATAAGTATAAGGTCGGTCTGTCGTCAGTAGCCTACTTCTGATATTACTGACAGAGCCAGTCCATGTCACCAGTGAATATAACTAACACAGAGTGCCCATCTGTACTTACAAATCTACTGCTGTTGGTCATTTTTCTGAGGAACCACCGTGGTCTGTTCCAATTATCAAATTTCTTTAAAATAACCAGGAATATGAGCAAATCATTATGTATGGCATCATATATACAGTACTCTAATATACAAACAGGCAACTATATCGGGAACGGTATATCCAAATATAGCCACTGGCAATGGGTGTGAATGTGGACGTGTACTAGGATAATTGTGTATGTGCGATATGTTCATCTGTTCTGGCCATTATATAACTAATATACTCCCCCAAATCCCATATATAACTACCACTTTCCACACTCACTTCATCAACACACCCACACACTCCATGCATCTCGCTCTGTTACACACAGTATCTGCTGGTAGGACCTGTAATGCTGTGATTATGAACGGACTACACACCACGACGAAACCTATGTACATGTGCAATCTGCTTGACAACAACCATTTGGTTCGTGACATGATTCTCTGTGAAATTGGCCATGGTTACAGACAACCAGCTACTATCTGTTTTTGGGGCGGTACATTAGTTGATTCAGCAGGACAAAATTCAATTGTGGAAAATTGGTCTTCCTCATTCCACTGCTCCTCTCCTTATCCTAGTAATGCCGAGCACCAGACTAGGTAGAAAGTAGTATAAGTTTGTAAGTCGTTGGTTGAATTCAGTGGGGATTCGAATACCACAACCTACCAAGATGTGAAGCGTAGGTGTATAAACATAACCAGACGGGATGGCCGAATGAGTTAGAGCGTACGTCTCACGTTTTGGTAGATCGTGGGGTCATGGTTTCGAACCCTGGTCGAGTCAAACGAATGACTTAAAAATTGATACTTGTCGCTTCCTAGGCTGGCACTCGGCATTATTAGGTTTAGGGCAAGGACTGGTCAGTTCAATGTCAGGATAATGTGACTGAGTGGGATATCAGGTCATGGTGCCGGGACCTGGTCTTCCAATGGGGCAGCATTATAATGTAGCCATGAGTGCGCACTGTCTCAAGTCGGTACCCGTTCTGATATGGCCTTAGATGTTGCTAGGACGTAAAACAACAACAAACAAACGTATATATATATATATATATATATATATATATAGCATAAATAGCATGCATAATAAAAAGCGGAATACATATCACGAGAATGCTCCGCCCCTTTATATTCATATAATACGTTATATATCATATACATATATACACATATAACCCTTCCTTTCCTCCGAGCTAGTGGAGGAAAGGCTCCGCGCAGGAGGCGGAGAGGTGCATGCTGGTACCCACCCTCACTCCCGGGGAGGGGGAGGGGGAGGGGGAGGTGCAACCCACTCCAGATCTTATTACATGCGATAATGGGCTTATCATTATCCATATATATATAATTAAGATATCATAGAATACATCATTAACCTATCTTCCTCACACAAACATGCCACATCTCTCATGAACCATGTGTTTACCTCGGCACCAGGATACAGCTGGACTGTGGTCGCTGCTTGTTGTCGGACTGAAAACACAACAATCGGCAATGCTGGGTGGAGGGCATGACCCGCCCTTGACCCATTGACGTCATCAGTGATTGAAACCCAGTGACGTCATCGGGCGAGTCCCAGCTCGTATGATGGCGCCACCAGTGCCAGTGTCGGGACCTTTAATTCGTTCAAGTGATTTTATTCTTCTGAATAACATATTGTCAGTGCTGCTCCACTGGTGTTCCAGTGCGAATGACAGTTGCCACTACACACTAAATAAAGCTACAACAAAATAGATATACAATTACAAGACAATAAGCAAAACATTGATAAGAATGATGGTTAATGTATAAGATAAGAGGGACACAAAGAAGCATCGGCGGAGCTAACTATGATGGACTAGTACGGTCAGGGTTAGTAGGGGGAGTATCACTGAATATCTTTCTAGAGGTGACATTCTCAAGGGTGATGGTGAGCACAACAATGGATTGTTGTTAGTAAAATGTTGATTCAACTGAACACATCATTCCATTTACAAGAGCTTGTTTTACAGGGGTGTTATACATACCAGAACTGCTGTTGGCACTTGACATACGCACTTAATTCACAACTAATTAACAGCTGATATGATATTACAACATTTAGTTTCTTGCGGACAATACGGCATGCTGGGAAATATCCGGCAGTAATATTCCGTGACAATGTACTTACTGTAAGGTTCTGGCTAACAGTGCCCCAATCCCTCTGTGGAACTCTACCAACTAGTACTAGTAGCACACACTATTACCCGTGGCGTCATTCTGAAATTGGAAAAACAAACACACCTCAGGCCACAGCAAAGTCATCCCGTCTGTGACCAGAAGGCTGAGCATTCCCAATTAGTGGTGGGGTTTGGAGAGACGTGGGTGGGTGGTTGTTGGAGCTGTACCTGCTGGCAAACAAATATGGTTATATCAGATGGGTACCGACTTGTGACAGTGCACACTCATGGCAACTGTATAGTGCTGCCCCACTGGGAGACCAAGCCACCAGTACCAAGACCTGATACCCCATTCAGTCACATTATCCGGACAATGAGCCAACCAGTCCTTGCCCTATCCTAATTACAGCAGTCCCCTTAATGTTTCGCTCTGTTTATCTTAACCTCTACAGTATTTCCTGCGGAGTGGTCATTCTCTCCTTCCCGCCTCCTTCACACCGTGAGCCAAGTCATCCTCCTCATTTTCAAGTATACTGTACGGTCAGATTAATTATGTGATTTAGGGATGACCATAGTATGCATATATATATATATATATGGATGCTGGTATCAGGGTGGCCAGGAACAACTCACAGGTGGCGCCATAGTGGCAGAATCGGGAACTAACTCATATGACAGTAGGATAGTAGGTCATATCTAATATATAGAGGAGAACTAAGAAGTGGTAGTGTCCTAGTTTATATTCACATAATGGATTATAGAGCACACATATGCATATGTATGTATGCATGTATGTGCATATATATAGACTATGACCTGTTTCAGGTGAGACAGGGTATGTAGTGTGACCACCAACCACCACCCATGCAGGGTAGAGTGGGATGGTCAGTCATACAGTGTGGGCCATCGGCGAGCATATACCTTGATGGATGTTTGTTGTTTGTTTGTTGTTGTTTTACGTCCTAGCATCAGCTAAGGTCATATCAGGACGGTACCCTCATGGATGATTGGAAGTACCCTCATACTGGATGTCATTATTTGATTTTAGGTTATACCAACACAGTAATTAGCAGAGAAACCTGCCCTTAATCATTAAACACTATTATTTAAATGAATGTTAATAGTCATTGCTGTTTCACTAAATCTTTTCAGATATCTTAGTGTGGTAGTCTGCACTGACCTCTCAGGCAAGTAAGCCCATAGCCAGGTAGGTGTGGGTAGTGCGGTGGTATCAGGGAGCATAGCTGGTGTAATGGTTAGAACGCTGGCCCGGAATGCAAAGAGATGTGGGTTCGAGTTCGGCTCTAGGCGCAATATTTCCCATTTTCATCACCCCGCGATATTAGCATAATTCAGGACACGAGACGGAGCTATAGTATGGAATTGTATTACTGAAGGAGGCGGAAGACAGTGAGGGGGTATGGTATAGTTGATCATGAGGTCATTAAGCATGAAGAGTGAGTATATGGGTCAATAACAGATAGATCAATAAGGACAAGTAGGTCAAGTTAGAGAATCAATAGGTCAATGTCTTAATCAACAAGGTTAGGTCAATGCAGTCAATAAGTACAAGTAGGTCAATTTAGAGAATCAATAGGTCAAAGGCTTGAATAGGATCAAGTAGAAAAATGAGTATAGTCAATAGGAGTATAATGGTATGAATAGGGGCCAGCAATCGGGTGGGTCAATTGGAACAATAAGGTAGATCGTAGTATGAAGGAAGTGGGTCAGTCAATAAGGTCAATAGGAAGGATCAATAGGACAATAGGTTTAAGTCTGTGCATGACCCGGGCCTCAACCCTTATGGTTGGCGATCTTTAAAGTAGTGTTGGGTGGGGCGGTTAGAAAAGTGGGGGAGGTCATGCTTCTACGGCGTCTGGAGGAGAAGTGTCGATGGGGCGGTGGGGGTGGTGGAAGTGATGTCAGAGTGGGGTCGCCGGGTACAGACGGCAGCTCTGGCATACGAGCAGGTGTCGCCACCTGGCTTTACATGGGGTGGCTATGAAATAAAAGGGGGAGCGGGGGGAGGTGTAGGATTAATCGGGAGGGATAGGGTGGGTCAGCTCTGACTCGGTCCCGAATTACCCACATTGCCTAAGCAATATGGACAATTTTTAGCCCACTAACACTACAATATATTCCTGTTGAACGTGTAGAATTGCTGGCCTTGCATCAACATTCTTTTAATATAGATAGCAAGCAAGAACTCTTTACCAATGAAAGCGCAGACAAATCGTGAAAGTTCCTAAAACAATTCGCCTATATTTCCTCCTGTAATTTTAGTTAGTTTTTTGTCAGTTAGAATTTGCTCTAATATACCCACTTCAAAATTACTTCAGAGATGGTTTATGCCATCATCTGACATGGATCTATCCTTTTCGGAGTTTCACATTAATTTTAATGTAGGCATGTGAATGTGATTGATTGATAAGACTGACAGAATAAATACCACTAACCTTTCGCCATGAATATGGCCCTTGCTTCTGACACACCGTTAAACCATCGACAATCGTAGGCCTGAATTCCCGCAGTTTATGACTAGGCAGCCTAGCAGGTAGCACATTGGTTCATAAGTAAATACAATAATCGAGTACAATATTGGTTAAGTAAATAGTACCTCGTGCCGAAGATTTAAACCTGTATAATATTATACCAACTAGATATAAACATTTACATGATATAATCATCATGTACATGTATAGTCGCCGTGAATATGGCCTATGATGCCGACACGGCGTAAAGCAACCACCAATCAATCAATCAATGTACGAGTATATATACATCTATATATGTACAGTCTAATTCATTCTGGGAACATAGACATAAATGATATGTATGAATATAAATCAAATGCTTTGCTATAAATATATAACGGATATGCATAATATATATACATGTACATACAAGTCATTATTGACACAAGAGCATCTTAAAAAATAAAAACGAAAAAATCATTCGGCCGAAATCACTGAACGTATATAATGTGTTATAAACATACCAATTAAATGTACCCACTAATTCTTACTACTGCACAGGGCTCAGAAATACAACTATGCCACTAATATATATTGATATAAATAGAACATTTAAATCCTCATCCCTGTTCTGAGTAGTAGATCCAACCAACGACTTACGACATTGATACCTGTGTCTACCTTACCTGGGGGGAGGATGAGTTTAGATGTTAAGACGGAAAACCCCAATATGCCAATCCGATCCCTCTTTCCTAGTCATATTTGCGAGGGCAGCGGATGCCTATGTGTGAAAGGAAACCAGTATTATTGCAGGCGTTGAGTTACTCATCATGATGTGGTCGCTCAAGCCTTGTATGTACTAATTACACAACATCGTTAATGAGATCAAGTACAAAAAGGTGCACATCTAAATCAGAAACTGGCAGGTTATCCTGGTGGGGAAAGGTGTCCGTGGGTTAATTATTTTTCATTCCGCATGATGGCATTGCCATTAATTGGAAAGTGTTTTCCTTTCCATGTCCGTTAAAAGATTACTTAAATTTGAATAATTTGCCTTCCTGTATCCACTGCACCCCGCAACTGAGGTACGAAGGCAGAGACTAATTGGTGCGAATTGAATCGTAATATTTTTAACAAATTAATGTAACAATTGATGAGTAATATAATTATATTTGTCAGACCAGACGTAATAGCCGAATGACTCGAGCGTCCGTTTCCAACGCAAGGTGGCGCCAGGGTGTGATGCTACGTGTTGGATGAGTTATCAAGTCGCTAGTTGTTTGTAGTTTCTTAATTAACTACAAAAGTGCTGTCTTTCATACTGGAGGTTAATTGTGACATGCATTGCTTGTTACAGTTGTCAGTCAAACAGCGACTTAATCAGCTGATGACCGTTTTCACAGAAGATGACACATTTTTTAATTTAGAAGTCTGCACTGACATCACAGGCAAGAAGGCACATATACAGGTAGGTATTGGGGGGATGATTGCATCAGGGAGCCTAGGTAGGGGAATGGTTATGACACCAGCTCGGGAATGGCAAGAAGAGCAGGTTCAAATCATGCTTGCATTATAATATCCCCTTTGTTGAGACGCTCACACAACTCTCAGTCCATGACCAGGATCCTGTGCAAGGTATGATGCACTGTATGGTTGTTGAACATACCCTGGTATGTTTATGTAAGTGCATTAGCTGTATGTGCATACTTGTAAGCATTAAGCAACTTATGGACATAAACCATGTTGATAAGTGTAGTAGTGTACACTGACCTCTCAGGCAAGCTGCCACATAGACAGGTAGGTATGGATAGTGTGATTGCGTTAAAGTGTTAAGATACTTCACTGCCCCTGAAGATGACGGTGTCGAGTTCGGTATTGGGAGATGATCTGGTGTATATGAGACGACTAGGAGTCTCGTCTGTGTAGGTGCATCATTGAGGGGTGAATAGGTGTGTCTTCATATAGTTGGGTGTTGGAGTTTTACGTCCTGGCAACATCTAACGTTATATCAGGACGGGTTTAAACAAAATAGAATTGCCTGGGTTTCCAAATGTAGTATGTTAATAGATAGCTTTGGCAGTTCAGGTTTGGGGTGGTTGCTCTTCTATTGTTAAAGCTGCATAGTCAGATGAAGCATCATATTTTCAAAACTTAAATAATTATCTAAATTTGATTGCACGTGTGTAACTTAGATACTGATACAATCATTTAGCATTGAAGGGAATACTTGATGAATTTAATAGAACCTGTTATTGCAGAAGTGTGTGGTGTCAACGTGTTGACGTGCTTGAAGAAATTAATTGTGCAGCTTTGCACTTAAATGTCTCAATAGTTCGCCATTTAATACAAACGTTACTCTAAGCTCAAGTAAGGTATATTATAACAATCAATTTAATATATATCTGAGAAAATGACAGAGACTCAGAATCATCGATCTGTGCAACTTTAATTCCTGAAGTCTAGAATTGAGTCAGTAGTTTACGCATGGTTGTATTGGTTGGCTGTCAGCGTGTGTCAGGCTCCAGTCCCTGGTTGTCACCCCATCCGGGTACTGGCGCCACTCAACCCTCATCAACTGTAGTGATGGGCAAGAACTGGTGTTTCCAGGGTAACGCTAGCTGTTCCGTGCTACTTGAATTAATCAGGCAGCTCCAGCTTATCATGGACCATCACAGTGCCTCGGGCTGGGGAGGTAATCTCAAATCGAGGCTTCTACTAATGGATGCAATCCACTAACAGGCGTCTGTCAATAGCAGCTCCTGGTAAGGCGAGTCTGCTAGGCAGGCTGCAAGCTCAGTGCAAAAGGTGCAACATATGTATAAAAAGTGGTAAATGTGTAAAAGGTGCAACAGCTACAAAATGTGCAAACGGTGCAAAAGTTGCAAAAGTTGCGAAATGTGGAAATGTTGTGTTAATAATCTGGGAGTTGCAGGGGCTTTGTATCATCGTCAGTTAGTGTCCTCGTGTTGCTGTACGATGCATCGACACAAGACCAGGTAACAAAGTAGGAATTCTGCGCCAAGAAGTTGGACCACACACAGATCTGACAATCATAAAGAGATGTAAGCTTCAGTGGTATGGCCATATTTCCGTTCATTGGGTCTGAAATATTCTGTGATATGTGAGTGGGCTGTATTTATGCAATGCTCTATGCTAAGGGCTCTTTATCTTCTATGAGAATGTCATAGTTATGTGAGCTATTGTATAAATATTAGTCTAATGGAGCAATATTTAATATATTATTTATTGCCATTGATAGCATTGTGATGGTGATGTGTATATGGATACAGTAGAAGCGACATAGAATGGATATAAACACCACTAGGGAGAATTACCAACGTAACTGGTTTCTGCAGTCACTATATGAAGAGTTCAGGTGCAAAACCCTGTAAACGCCAATCCAGAAATTTAATTAAAATAACAGATTTCTACCTGAAGGTAATAATAATTCTCACTAATTCCTCTGTTCTTGTCGCCAAATGATTATGGAGCTATGAACAAAAAAATAAGAATGTAAAAAAGTGAACTTTTTGAAGGTTTGATTCCGATGTGTATCTCGATTTTTGGATTGGCATGTATGTGGTTTTGCACCTGAAGTCTCCGTGTATACTGTAGGAACTGATATAACGCAGTCTGTGGTGGTTTTTCCAACTGGTGGGCTTGATGGTAAATGGTATGTATATATATATTTATAAGTATATATGCATACCAGGCTGAATCGGTAGAGTGTAGGAATCCCGTGCGGGAGATCAGGAGTTCAATTCTCAGTCTTGTCAAGCCAATGACTTACAAAATTGCTACTAGTCTTGTCGCTTCCTAGCCTGGTTCTTGGCAATAATAGGATAGGGCAAGGACTGGTTAGCGCAGTGTCAGGAAAGCTAGTGGAGTGGGACATCGGGTCATGGTGCTGGTGGCCTGCTTTCCCAGTGGGGCAGCACTATGAAGTTGCCTTGGGTGCGCACTGTCACAAGTCAGTACCCATCCTGATATGACCTTAGATATTGCCAGGATGCAAAACTCCAACATCCAACCTACCAACCAACATATATATGTATAGATATGTATATATTTGTATAGGTATATATTATGGACATACATTTGTGTATACGTGTTCATGTGTGTGTATGTGTATAGTCAGGAGGATATCGAGTTGTCAGTGGCAACCGTAAACAACCAGATACAGTTACAAGTGACACCTGAGCAGCAATTACTACTTTTGAGACGTAGAAGCAAACAGATAATTGAATTAATCCTCATGGAAATAAGATACGTGGTCAATAAGCCAACTTCTGCTGTGTGTGCATGATGGCATGAAAACAAAGGCTTGGCTGAGTAGACTACATATCAACAGTCGTGGTTACAATATTGTTGCGGAATAGTTGCCAAATAAAAATAAATGATTTGATCCGATATGTCCAACTTACACACTGGCGACCTATTAGTCAATTCACATTATGCAACTATAAGTCAAATGAAGCATGGCAAGTGGGTTATGTCATACATGCAGTGACATGATCGACACCAATTTACTTTTTCGCAAAGGTCCTTCTCGAATATGTTGTATATACAGAGTGTACCTTGTTATTTTGAACTGTGACAGAGAAAAGATATTTGAAAAGAACACTTTACAGAGCTCACCTGGTTATTCAGGCCCACGACCTGGCACTGCAAAGATAGAATGCGACCTGCTCAACGACCCATTGACTCCTATATCCCCTCATGCCTGCTCTCACCATGACCGGCCTCCCCGTCCTATGGGCCCCTCCCCACCTAAGCCACACCTTGACAACCCTAATAACTACTAACTCAATGGCATAATAACGTTCAACACCCACTAACACCACTGACAAGTCACACTACCAACCAGCACTGCACAAGCTATAAACCACCATAATTATATGCATAATATTTCACTATTAAAAGAGTAACCAACACTGAAACAAAATCGAACTGATATACAACCACATCATATTGTCAAGTTTTACCCTCTATCTTCATAGCCGCATCCTGGGTCGACTGTGTAGGTTCCTCTTATGTTGCTGTAGACTATGCCCATGCAGAGTCTATGCCACTCATGGTCGCCATAGTGAGTCCTCTCCACAAAGAATGAAGAACACCATAGACTTCAGAGCTCAGAATGGAACTGTCTTTTAATGGTCATGTACACAGTATATATTCAAACTCTCGCCCACGCATCTACCCACAATGCTCCGGGATTGGGCTGACACCACATGCCCACACACGTCATTGTGTGGGAGGTCAGTCACGCATTCTTGGTATCTCTGATGACACCAACTAACTTGTGACTTCTGATAGATTGGTCTGCTAATACACTTTCTTTAATGTATAGATTCAACCTATATCTGGCTGGCTACTCAGTGTTTCCCAGTGTAGGTTTGCGCGTGCCTGTTGGGGGTTCCCCGTCATTCAATACTCATAAACATGTCCACCACAACCCACACACACATCCGATTCCCCCACAGCCACATCGTTCTGGAGGCTTTAGAACCCAGTTGATGGATTGCTCAGATCAGGGTCAGCAGGTTCACTCAACATGATGGCGTTTCTAGAGAGTTTATACATTTTAGCATATACAGTATGAATTCTGTGCACATATTATTATTAATTTAATTAAAACTAAGGACATTACTAGGGCTGTCTTTACAATATGTTTTAACCACTAGTGTTTTTAATGCACACTCTCTTTCTGCAAATACCTTGTTGCAGGAGACTCAGTCCTGTACTATCTTGAGTACACTAAGCTGTACACTATACAGTACCTAGGCTGCTCCGGCACGTTCAATGTTCAGAATGGGGTGTGCCCCCATTGAAACACATTCCACTTCCCCGTCACCATGTACAAACCAAATGTGATCACTTGACCGGCTGGAAGACCAGTGTCTCGGCGCTGAGAAAATATTTGTTCAGATGAATAAAATATTTATAATTGTTTGTAATTTAATATTAAAATAGAAAGATAACAAACACATTAACTCACTGCGTATGCTTCCCGGAAAAGGTCTGTACATGTTGGCCGTCCAACAGAGCAGTCTCAGTCAGGAGATCGCGACTATTGACTATGTCTCCAGTCTGGATTGGATTTAATGTGACGTCATTATGAGTGATTCTTTCAGCCTGATCGCCCTCAATTATCAGCTTCCCTGGAAGGCATGGGAGATGGGCCGGTGATAATCTGTTCGCAATAAGGATGGCCCTGTAGAAGGCAGAAGTCGGCAGCATGGAGGCTAGATAGAAGATTCACCTGTGACTCTGGTTCAGGCTACTGTAGTACGGGGTGAGTCTTTTATCTCTATGGAGACTTGCAGCTTTAATACACATGGAGAGTTAGGTTCATTGGTTAGAGTCAAATGATTTGGTGCGCAGTACATATGATGATGATGATGATGATGATGATATGCGTATATACGTTGGATAGCTGTTGGTGGTGCATTTTCTGTGTATCAATTACAAGTATCACCGATGGATCATACAACATGGACCAATTACAGGTACTGATGTCAATTCCTACAGACTGGTACCAATTACAGGTACCACTGACATGTTCTGTAGACTGGTACCAATTACGCATGTTGGCACTGTCAACATGGATAATTTACTGGCGGGAACGCATGCACTACTTTTTCTCGGCACTACTTTCTTGCCCTATTTCGCAGTCACTCACTGCTGACCCGCACTTCACTTTCACGCTGGCCTGCCTCCTGGCAAGTCGCTTCACCCACCCACCCACCCGATATTAAGGAGGTAAGGGGTAGGGGTTGAGGGCTGCTGGTTCTGGGCTAGGTCCTCTCTGTCATCTCTTTCTTGCCCGCTACATTTCCCAAACCTAACAACATTTAACTAGTCATTTCTCTAATCACTTAAACTTGTTCGATATGCCTGACACTGATCATGACATCCTTTAACCTTGCTGGTACCCTATGCGATACCTCAAAACTTCATTGTCAATTAATTCTTGACACCATACATGATACACGATATCGATATGTTCTCCAGACAAGCCCGACCTGCCTGCAGGTTATGTTCTCCAATAAATTTTGTTATTTCCATATCTGTCTTGTCTCCAGTTTGTTCCCGGATGTAAATTACCAGTACCACTGACATGTCTCACATGTGCTGCCGGGTGTGGATGCATTATGGTCCCGTGTGAGTTCCGTGTCAACAGCAGATGCCTGGTGCCTTATTGAATTTGTATCATTGGTTCTGTCCTCACAGTTGGTGTCTGCTTCTTGCGCTACATTTACAAGGCTGCCTCATATTACGTGACATTTTACCGTGGACCCCCATTCACTGATTATCTAATAGAAAGTTACAAAGCCTAGAACAAGATAATGTTATTCATTATATAATATTTAATAGCCTGGTGAGTTGTTGGGTAATTGCATTAAACATGGACATGGTTATGATAGTTCATTATACTGAATGACCGTTATAATCACATGTATGTTCGCAAAAATATATGGATGCATTGTAAAAGTAGTGTGGTCCTTGAACAATATAAGTGTATATTAATATTGACAAGTGATAGGAATGGTTTGATTCATTGATTGAGGGCCATAATGAAAGCGGAAAGCTACTGGTATTTATTTATTGTGTCAGTCATGTCAATCACATTCATATGCCTACCTTGAAATGTACATAACACTAGAAATGGCGTTCTCTGTGGCGGAGTGGTTAGAGTGTCTGGCTTTTTTCTAGGTCAGACTCCTAATCTGAGGGTCGGCGGTTCGATTCCCCATGCCCCCAGCTCTGCCAATTTGGATTTCCACCGCTGTGTATAACTTACAGCGTCATCAAAGGCCGGTTGCTCTCATACCATGTCTATGTGATGTGGGAGGTTAAAAAATCCCTTGGGTCGGTAATAGTGTAGGCTCAGGCTTTCTATCGACCAGCAGTGGAATGAGGAAGACCAGTCGTCTATGACTGAAATTTCCCCTGCTTAAACAACTAATGGACCAACAAAAAAATCTGTCAAGAAATGTAATAACGTTGAAGGGAGGTTGGAACCAAGTGAAGTGGGCGGGGAGGGGCAGAGAAGTGGTCTCAACCATTATATATATGTGACATATAATGAATTATACCAGTCTAAATGACATTCCTTGGGTTTTCACCAATGCTGTCAGCAGTGATGCCACCCAAACTCATTACCCGCCATGCTAGACTTGTGTCAGTTGCGGCAGAAATAACCAGAAATACATATTCTTAAAAATAAATTAGAACCAACTCTCTTCGGTCGAGAAAACAAATGACTAAATTCAAAATCTTGGAATCCATAATCAATCAGTTAGAGGGTCCGTCTCCTGTCTTGGTAGACCATGGGGTCATGGGTCAAACCCTGATCGAGTCAAACCAATGTCTTAAAAATTGATACTTGTAGCTTCCTAACCAGGCGCTCAGCATTATTAGGATAGGGCAATGACTGGTGTGCTCAGTGTCAGGATAATGTGACTGAGTGGTCATGGTGCTGGTGGCCTGGTCTCCCAGTAGAGCAGCACTATAAAGTTGCCATGAGTGCGCACTGTCACAAGTCGGTACCCGTCCTGATATGACCTTAGATGTTGCTAGGACGCAAAACAACAACAAACAAAGTTGTACCCACCTTTGCCCATCCCTTCCTCCTAAACCCTTGCTGCTGTCGAAGGGATACAAGTGCTTTGCTACCGTCGGACCGGAGATATTCGGGGATGCCCCAATGCTTCGCCGTTTTGAATGTTGTAACGACATCCCCAGCTTCTACAACCGTCCCTACTGAAGATTAATCTTCAACCAAAGATTGGACCGATTTATCGGGGCCTTTCTATATTGCTGCAGTTCTGCAGCTGGTAACCATCATAAGGTTATGAATACCCCAGAAGCAAGCAAGCAAAAGACAGGTAATAATATCTCACTGGATGATCTGAGAGTTTGTGATGATTGTTTGAGGGAGAGAAGATTGTACAGATATCCTGGTGCTTTACCATTGATAGCTTTACAGACAGTTACTAGCATCATAAACTCAATGCACTGTCTTACGCAGCCAATGCAATTTCTAAGGAACTGGTCTGACATGATTATATTTTGTATTTGTTACTATGTCAGCAGCACTGTTCTGAATTTGCCGATGATGATTGATGTTATATTCAGATATAATATAATAGGGGTTATAATAGTCAATGAGTGACGTAATGTAGGCATGGCCTACTGTAACAACTCTTTCTTTTGATAATAATGGATTGAAGCTGTGGATGTTCTTAAATAGACTGCCAAGCACACTAAACTAACATTGTCATTCACAGTTGTAAGAACATGCCACTAGATTGTATTTGCAGAGATGATAGATGTCATACACAGTTGACTTTGGTATTTGACACCAGAAGCTGAAGGCATATAGATAATATTATGTTTCATCATAAATCAATTTCAATACATGTGCCATAATATCACAGTATCAGCATGTTACATTTGTGGTCTTACTTGTGAGGTGATCAGTGCCATGACCTTCTGCATAGGAAGCATACACTGTATGCACCCAGCCATCAAACCCAGCCTGTGTGGACTCTCCCGGAAGCTACATGTACTGCTTGCCAAGCACTGTTGACTATGGGCTCCTACGAGATTGAATGGAAACACTTGCCTGTTGGTGGACAGGAAATCTGCATCGATTGGAAGCTGCAAGGCCCTGAGAAAAAGACCACCTTTCTCTCACATCCCACGTCCCCGGGACTTACGAGATGTGTCTCCGCAGAGAAGGTTGGTTTGTGGAGTTTTACGTCCTGGCAACATCTGAGGTCAAATCAGGACAGGTACCGACTGACAGTGTACACTCATATTGGTTGTATAGTGCTGCCTCACTGGGAGACCAAGCCACCAGTACCAGGACCTGATATCCCACTCAGTCACATTCTCCTGACACTGAGCAATCCACTCCTTGCCCTATCCTAATAATGCTGAGTGCCTGGCTAGGAAGTGATAAGTATCAATTTTTAAATAATTAATTTGACTCGACCAGGGTTCTACCAAAACGGGAGATGGATGCTCAACTCTGTCCATCCTGTCTGGTCTCTCCGCAGAGAACGTCTTGACAGCTGATATTTGTATGTCATTGCAGAGACACATTGTTACTATTGTCATCTCATCATTGAGGGTAAACATTGTTATGTCATTTGTACATCATTTAGTGGACAGTATCAGAATAACGGAACTGAGTGGGAAACCGGGTCATGGTGTTGGCGGCCTGGTCTCCCATTGGGGCAGCACTATAAAGTCGCAATGAGTGTGAACTGTCGCAAGTTGATACCCGTCCTGATATGACCTTGGATGTTCCCAGGACGTAAAACTCCAACAAGCAAACAGCTCGTCTTGAAGCAGTCGAGCTGTTCACTATTTATTGTTTCGCACTAGGTGGCAGCACTTTCAGTGTGGAACAGCCATATTGAGACTAATAATGCTAAGCAGTTTCAGTTACATGCACATTAGTCATTTTTTCTGCAGCTCCTTGGTTACAGAAGGGGCAAGTCTTATGTGAATCTGCAGCTCCTTGGTTACAGAAGGGGCAAGTCTTATGTGAATAAGCAGCTCCTTGGTTACAGAAGGGGCAAGTCTTATGTGAATCGCACCTCTGTAGTTATGGGAGGGGCTTCTCTCGTGTGAATCTGCACCTCCTTGGTTACAGAAGGGGCAAGTCTCGTATGAATCAGCAGCTCCTTGGTTATGGGAGGGCTTGTCTCATGTGAATCTGCACCTCCTTGGTTACAGAAGGGGCAAGTCTCATGTGAATAAGCAGCTCCTTCATTATGGGAGGGCTTGTCTCATGTGAATATGCAGCTCCTTGGTTACGGGATACAGAGGCCCTCCCTCGTGTGAAACTGCAAAGATAGAATGCGACCTGCTCAACGACCCATTGACTCCTATATCCCCTCATGCCTGCTCTCACCATGACCGGCCATGGTTTTGGGGGCCTTGCTTCATGTGAATCTGCACATCCTTGGTTATGGGGGGCACCATGACCGGGCATACCACTCAGCTACATTATCCCGACACCGCTCCAACCAGTGCTTGACCTATGGAAGTAGCACTCGGTTGGGTAACGAAGAGCTCCAGCTTGTTGTTTACCTCAGTCAGGGATTGAACCTACGGAAAGCATACGCCCTAACCATTAACCCATCGGGTTCAGTACATGAAATGAACATGACCTCATAGAGCCAAGCGTCTACAGACTAAACGTGCCTGTAAAGTCTTGTGTCTTGGTCATCTGTATTTACCTGACACCATAGACACCAGCCTCCTCCCCCCACTCAACCCCCCCCCCCCCTCATGGCCCCATTTTAATCATTAACTCACTGAGACGGTCAGAAGGAACCTAGATCCTGATTGGTTTCACACACTCACCTGTGTGTGGTTTTAGTGTTAGTAGCTGGTGAACACATACAACCTGAAGGATTTGTTCAATATGGGTTTTAGAGGGCGCTTGCCCATTTTCATTTCTAAATTTTTATCAAACCGGAACTTTAGAGTTCGGGTCAATGCTACCCTCTCTGATCCTTTTGATCAGGAGATGGGTGTACCTCAGGGTAGCATTCTATCTGTTAGCCTTTTTGGCATTAAAATTAACAATATAGTCAAATCCATTAAGAGTACTGTATCCTGCAGTCTCTATGTAGATGACTTTTTAATATGTTATAAAGGTAAAAATATGAACACTATAGAACGGCAACTCCAATTAAATATAAATAGCCTTTCCTCATGGGCAATGGAAAATGGTTTTAGATTCTCCAAATCGAAAACCGTTTGCATGCACTTTTGTCTTTTACAGACTTTGCACCATGAACCTAATTTAACAATTGGAAATGATCCCATAAAAGTTGTCAAAGAGAACAAGTTTTTAGGAGTCATCTTTGACAACAAATTATCTTTTATCCCTCATATAAAGTACTTAAAGTCCAGGTGCCTTAAGGGACTGGACATTTTAAAAGTTCTAGCCCACACACAGTGGGGAGCAGATAGCACTGTTCTGCTCCAATTATATAGAACTTTAATACGTTCAAAATTGGACTATGGCTGTATTGTTTATGGTTCAGCCAGGAAATCATACATATCACAGTTAGACACTATACACCATCAAGGCCTTCGGCTGGCCCTGGGGGCGTTTAGAACCTCGCCCGTCCAGAGCCTTTATGTCGAAGGCCGAGAGCCTTCCCTTAAGAGTAGAAGGCTCAAACTGTCTATGCAATATGCGATAAAATTAAAAGGAAATATTTTAAATCCTGCATATAACTCCATTTTTATGCCACCATATGAACCTCTATGAATCAAGGCCAACATACATAAAGCCGTTAGGCCTCAGAATAAAGCCTCATTTGGAGGCCTTGAGGGCAAATATACATAACATAGCACCCTCACAATATTCAGATGTTCCTCCCTGGCAGCTGAGGAAACCAAACATCATCCTCCAGCTGGCCATGTCGAAGAAAAGTCAAACGCACCCACTTTCATATCATGAAAGCTTTATCGATGTGCGAAGTGCTTTTAGCGCCCACCTAGCCGTTTACACGGATGGGTCAAAGACAGACAACAGAGTCTCTGCGGCAGCAATCGTCCACGGACGTGAACTAGGTACGCGTATTCCAGATCAGAGTTCCATCTTTACTGCTGAGGCACGAGCACTCCTACTCGCGTTAGAGTGCATCGAAACCTCAGCCAGTCATAAATTCATCATTTTCACTGACTCTTTTTCCTGCCTTCAGGCTTTAAACAATAGGAAACTGGACCACCCAATACTACTTAAAGTACTCATTAAACTAAACTCTCTTTCAATAGCAAAATTTGACATTCACCTATGTTGGGTGCCTAGTCATGTGGGTATCCCAGGAAATGAGAGAGCAGATCAAGCGGCCACTCGAGCCCTGACTGCTCCTTTGGAACACTGTCATATTCCCCACTCTGATCTGAAACCTACCATTCAAAAATACATTTGGAACCTATGGCAGATCGAATGGGATGAACACCCAGACAACAAACTCCATAGAATTACCCCCTCCGTGAATGGACTGCCGCAGAGTCGCCTGGAAGGGCGACACGACCAGGTTGTTTTAACAAGATGCCATATTGGCCACTCGTGGCTAACACACGTTTTTCTGCTCAAGGGGGAGCCTCCCCCTGAATGTATTGGATGTCAGTCCCCACTGACATTAAAACACATTTTATTAAACTGTGTGGATTTCATGGCCCTGCGCCAACAATTTTACACTGCAAACAACATGCAAGACCTTTTTACTAAAGTAAAACAAGAAAAGATTGTAGCCTTTTTGAGGGCAGCTGGTTTGTACCAACTCATATAGGTTTTTAAACAAATTTCATCAGTGAATAATACTATCATTTAGACTTTTATTTAGCTATATGATTGTGAGTTTACAAAATTCATGAGTGTCCATTGACACAAAATTGATTGTATGCTTTTACATGTAAAAGCGATGGTTTGAACAAAAACAAACATTTCTCGCCGTGAATATGGCCTATGCTGCCGACACGGCGTAAAGCAACCACCAATCAATCATACAACCTGTTATTAAGATCAAGCAGCTAAATATAGCTTCAATGAGCAGCTCCCCCGCTGTGGTGAAGTGTAGTGTTTAGGGGTTCCTTATGGAGGACTTAAAGACTTAACAGGCGGCAAAATTGATACTTGTTGCTACCTAGCCTGGCGCTTGGCATTAATGGGATAGGGCAAGGACTGGTTAGCTCAGTGTCAGGATAATGTGACCGAAATGGATATTAAGTCATGGTGCTGGTATCCTGATTTTCCAGTGGGGCAGCACAATACAGTTGCCATGAGTACGCACTGTCACAAGTCGGTACCTGTAATTATATGACCTTAGATGTGGCCAGGACGTAAAACTCCAGTAACCAACCAACAAATGCAAACCACATCTTATAGTAAAACTGTCCAACCATCTTAGAATCATTCCCCAGCAGCGAGGAGTGCCCTGTGATCTGCTAGAAACTCTCTACTCTTTGCTGGTGTTCTCCTAACACTTAAATGCTGATACACTTATTAAGCATTTGATGCTGCATAAAAGGGAATACTGAGATAATTTACTGCAGAAGCCAATGGTGTCACCGTTTTGATATGCTTGCCAAAATACTATATTCATGTTTGCACTTCAAATATCTAAGAAAAAGTTAGCCATTTAAAATAAAAGTTACTTCAAACTAACGTAAGGTACATTATAACAAATAAACCTAATATATTTTTTAAATGACTGAAACTCAAAACCATCGTATTGGTGCATAATTTCGAATTGTGGTTGATTCGGGGGTGGGGGGTGGGGGGGGGGGGCTGACACGCCGCCTGATGGAGGCCTCCGGAACTAGTCACATGACGCTGTCCATAAGAAAGACACTCGGCGGAGCAGCTCAGGACTCGCAGGAACCATTGTTTACTCGCCGTTTCCCCACACGTCATACACCAACCTCCCACGCAGTACACTCAAGTTACAGCCTGAATTACGCTAACAAAATGTCAAAGACTAGAACCACGTGATTCTACCAGCTCATGTTACAGCGGGATATCAGGGTTACTGGGTCGCCCAATAATAGCTTCTTGTTGCCAATTAAAGGGGCGGTAACATGAGCAAGCGAACTTTAGTGATTCACAACAGCTATTGTAATCAAATGCCACTAGCAGACTATAGTCGGCGTTTGTATTACTGGAAACAACTTATTCTGCGTGGGATATTTAGCGCCCAACCATTCAGTGTATATGTGGTCAAACTGTAGCTAGTATTAGTATGATTCAGGCCTATATAATTATATAGCTCGTGTTTATTGCATATATTGATCATCAGTGTTTGTCAGTTTGTAAATGTATATGGCTGAAATGCAATCTTATTCATGTTATGTAACTGTATTGAAATCATTTAGCAATATATCTAGGCAGTGTAAAGCAGTATACCAGTACGGCAGTAGTATTATAATAGTAGTAGCTTGAGTATGGTGATGTAGAGATCGCGTGATGGGGTTTGCAGATTGCGCAACGTACTATACGTTATGCCTACCGGACGCAGTGACGTAATCGGTAGAGCGCAGGTTTCCGTGCAGAAGGTTGGGAGTCAAACAAATGACTTATACAATTGATTTTTGTCGCTACATAGCCTGGCACTTGACATTACTAGCATAGGGCAAGGACTGGTTAGCTCAGTATCAGGATAATGTTACTGAGTAGGAAATCGGTTCAGGGTGCTAGCAGCCTGGTCTCCCAGTGGGGCAGCACAATAAAGTCACATTGACTATGCACCATAATAAATTGGTGCCCGTCCTGATATGACCTTAGATGTTGCAAGGACGTAAAAGGCCAACAAACAAACCATACTTAATACTGGTAGCTATGTTGTCAGCACCATAGATCAGTGGGTTGCGGCATATAACTGCACATTTCCAGGTCATCATCATCATGTTGTCGGTCATAATGTTACAAAGACTGCTTTCATTATTAAGTAATGAAAGCAGTTTTTGTGCGGATAGCTGCTCATAGCTGCTCACACCTGTACACATATATGTGCACACCTGCTTACATATGTTTACAGTTGTTCACAACTGTTCACCGCTGTTCATATCTGATAAGCGCTGCTCACAACTGTTCACAACTGCTCCAAACTGCTCACAGCTGCTCAACACAGCTCTCCATTTAGCCTTCTGCTGTGAGAGTGATGTCCATGAGTCGGTCTTAATGTCTCTCAGCTTCAGGGTTCTGTTGATAGTATATTGACAATGATAACTGTAGGATAAGCCCTACACAATGTGCCTAATGATATAAAGTACAGCTGGCTACTAGCATTCAACAGTCCAGTTCTCTGTGATGGTGTTTTACCAAAAATACGCGTTTTTATTATCATTATTGCAAGTTTCACATAAGGTGTTTCCAGAATTGCGAAATCATTGTTCTGTATTGACTTAAAATCACGTAAAATATAGGTTTCAGTAAGCATGGCTTTGTGTATTTATAAAATGGCATTAAGGCATCAATCATATTAATAGGCCTGCAAACATGTGCAGTACATAATTATTGCCCTACATTTAAAGTTGCGTAGTTCGAGCGGTTTGAGTTTTGGTCAATTTCTTAAATAAATATATTACGTTGATCATAAAAATCGACCTTATTTAGTTTGAAGTGACTGAGTTTTAAATTACCAACTTAAGAGATACTTGAAGTGTAAAACATGAAACTATTAATTTGGCCTGATTGCCAGAATTCTGATTCCGTAGGCTTCAGTAGTAACAGATTCTATTAAATTGACTCAGTTCACACTTCTATGCAGAAACAAAGATGTAATAAGTGCGTGAGCTGCTAAGTAAGATAGATATATACCTTCAAATCTAGATAAGTAGTTTGCTTTAAAAGATTTCATGTTTTTTTCGGAGTATGCAACTTTAATTTAATCTGCTGGAGATCACTGGATGTTAAGCCGAGTCTGTCATAATACACAAGAAGATGGAAAGAGCACCACAAATTCAACTTTGTACGCTACACTTTGATGTCCGAATATTTGAGTAAAGTTGGCAGGTTTTCTATATAAATATATTAGATTGATGGCTTTAACCTAGCTTATATTTATTCGAACTAGCTTTTATTAAATGATTAACTTTGGAGATATGAAAGGTAAACATGTGTAAAATTACATCTGATGTGTATATGATATGCTTTAACACCGAAACAAATTCACTTAGCGTTCCCATTTATGCAGAAATAAAGGTTTGGTTAGTGAACTAGTACAGAAGCTAGATATATAGGATCAATTCTTGGTAGGCGCTTTGATTTCTGAAATTTGATGCTTTCATCAAAGGATGCTGGTTTAATGTAAAACATAATTATATCTTCAATATATGTTGTTGTGTGACCGGACGCGGTGGCCGAATCGGTAGTGCACAGGCTTCCCATATGGAAGGTTGGGAGTTTGAATCCCAGCCGAGTCAAACCAATGACATATCAAATTGATACCTACCCTGGCGCTCAGCATTAATAGTACAGGACAAGGACTAGTTGGTACATTATCAGGATAATGTGTGGGGTATCGAGTCATGGTTCTGGCAGCCTTATCTCCGAGTGGGGCAGCACTATAAAGTTGCCATGAGTGCACACTGTCACAAGTCGGTACCCTTCCTGATATGACCTTAGCTGTTGCTATGATGAACAAACAAACAAGGTGTCATTTTTAATATCAGAATAATATAATTTGTGTAAGTGTTATTACTGCAAACAGAATGTTTGCAAATAGATTGTTTTCAGCGACAAGTTAAAAATGCCTTTCAATGTTTAGGTTATGAGGCAATAGTGTCTACTAATACTGAGTACTAATGTCTTTTCGCAAACTATTAACAGTATTAAGTTGGATAGGTGTAAAATTGTGTCGGACTACTGAATGGTCGAATTATATATTATGTCTTGTCTTTTTGTTGGTTCCATCTGTTCATTAAGCATGTAACATATAAATCGGTGACAATTGGATTTCCTCATTCGACTGTTCCTTGCCACTAACTCCAAGTAGTAGTTAAGAGAGCTCCATAATTCAACTTTACAAGGTTTTGGTTTGAATCGGCCTGGAATTGACCCGAGACGTCCTGCGCGGACAGTCAGTGTTTTACTCACTGTCCCATCCCGTCCGAACATGGGTCAGTCCCAGATGATACACGGTCGCTGTGGTTACCAACTTGCACCGTTGATTAGGCCTCATCACGGCGAGCAACAATATGGGAGTATGTTTCCTACATTGCCACATCTACTCATTCCAAAATAGAGCCAACCTAATCAGGTTAGGGATCTGCTCATAGCTACTCACAACTTTCACAATTACCCACATCTGCTAACAGGTACTCGCAGCTGTTCACAGCTGCTCACAGCTGCTCATAGTTGCTTACATCTGATCACAGTTGATCACAACTGCTTACAGCTGCGGATAGCTGCTCATAGCTGCTCACACCTGCTCACATATATGTGCACACCTGCTTACATATCTTTACAGTTGTTCACAACTGTTCACAGCTGTTCATATCTGATAAGCGCTGCTAACAACTGTTCACAGCTGCTCACCACAGCTCATATGCTTGATCATCTCGTCAATACTGCACCGTGATGCAGTTATTAAGCGCAGTCAGCATTGCTACTGAAGTCTCCAATATTGACAGCCATGACACTGAATGCCTACTGAAGTATCTGGGAAATTACGAAGTTGATTGCGCTTCTCTTGTGCTACTTTCTTTTGCAGATTTTGATATTTATGCAAAGTAAAATGTTCACGAGTGGGCCTTTGTGTAAGTGTGTGACAATGTGTGTTGGTGTGTATGTGTTGATTTCACCAACCCAAATTGTGCATGCCTTGCTATTCTACTAGTAATTACTCACTAAGACCAACCGTCTAGCTTTGTAATTATTGTGCCAAACCAACCCCCATGCCCACACCTGCACACTCATTCTGCGTACACAAACACTGAGACTCGCTATACAGGTAAGTGCTTGTGTGTGTGCCCCGTCAAATAACAAAGCAGCCATCCACCCACGCCACTTCACGTCGTCCTTTCACTCACTCAACTACTCCCGTCCTTTTGTTTGTCGGTAAACTGCGCATCCTTATTTCCGGTTCCACTATTTGCAGTGTACTCTGGGCACACAGGAAATTGCCCGTCGTGCATTCTTTTTATTTATTTATTTTTTATTGAGGCTGTATTTATACTTTCCATAGCATGTAAGCCCGGGTACCCAGGCTTGTTTTCAATGCTGGCCAGCTGTAGTATTGGTGTTGTCTTACTAAGCAGTAGCTGCTGATAAGTTATTTGATTGTCTGCATTTCAGTAGCAGATAGATAGTCTGCTGGTAGTCTGTTAGTTTTGTTGGGCCCTCTTGGCATTGTATTTTTGTTCTATTCTTATTACTATGTTAGTTGTTTTCTTAAGGTTCTATGTTAGTGTTTTGGGGTTTTCTTGGGAAGAGTTTTCCACATTTTTCTACTTAATTCTATACTAGCCTATTTTATTTACATGTCCATAGGCCTGTATGTAATAGGCGGCACTGCCACTGGTTCTATTGGATGTGTGTGCCAGACGATATGAACAGTAGCGAGTGCAGAATTCTGAAGGCAGCGCTCAAGGATGTGCATGTGCACCCCATTGTAAAGTGGGTGTTCGAGTATCTGGCTATGTAGGTAGGCTAAAGTGAAAAACAATGCAGACGGAGAGAAAGAGAGAAAGCAAAGCAAAAGTAAGAGTGTAAGAGAAAGTCCAAGCCCCTCTGGTTTATTATATAGAGTACATGGATTCTTGGTATAGGATCATGCCATTCACTCCAATCAATAGGAATGCAGCATTACCAGTTCCTCCAATAGGGACTCAGCATTTCTGGTTACCATGACCACCAGTGGACTGCCCACCACCAGAGCTGGTTGAGCACCACCAACCTTGACCCATGTGTGCATTGACCCCTACCTCAGCAGAGAGCCAGGCCCTGAGTGTACTCACACCCAGCACTGCCAATCATCCCTATGTCTATAATTACCTGCCCACAAGCATGGGCCAAGCCATATATATATATATATATACACACAAGATATACATGTACTCACACTCTTGGCCGACCACACAGAATAATAATAGAGGATTTCCATTTCCCCCCTCTGCTGATTATCGGAATATATTGTGTAGTACATATCTATGTTACATATTGTAATATATGCATAGTAGATATCCGTGTTACATATATTAATATATGTGTAGTAGATATCCATGTAACATATAGTAATATATGCGTAGTAGATATCCGTGTTACATATATTAATATATGTGTAGTAGATATCCATGTAACATATAGTAATATATGCGTAGTAGATATCCGTGTTACATATATTAAGATATGTGTAGTAGATATCCATGTAACATATTGTAATATATTGCGTAGTACATATCCATGTTACATATAGTAATATATGCGTAGTAGATATCCGTGTTACATATATTAATATATGTGTAGTAGATATCCATGTAACATATTGTAATATATGCATAGTAGATATCCATGTTACATATTGTAATATATGCATAGTGATATCCATGATACCTATTGTAATATATGCGTAGTAGATATCCATGTTACATATTGTAATATATGCGCAGTAGATATCCATGTTACAAATTGTAATATATGCGTAGTAGATATCCATGTAACATATTGTAATATATGCATAGTAGATATCCATGTTACAAATTGTAATATATGTGTAGTGATATCCATGATACCTATTGTAATATATGTGTAGTAGATATCCATGTAACATATTGTAATATATGCATAGTGATATCCATGTTACATATAGTAATATATGCGTAGTAGATATCCATGTTACATATAGTAATATATGCGTAGTAGATATCCATGTTACATATAGTAATATATGCGTAGTAGATATCCATGTTACATATTGTAATATATGCATAGTGATATCCATGTTACATATAGTAATATATGCGTAGTAGATATCCATGTTACATATAGTAATATATGCGTAGTAGATATCCATGTAACATATTGTAATATATGCATAGTGATATCCATGTTACATATAGTAATATATGCGTAGTAGATATCCATGTTACATATAGTAATATATGTGTAGTAGATATCCATGTTACATATAGTAATATATGCGTAGTAGATATCCATGTTACATATTGTAATATATGCATAGTAGATATCCATGTTACATATAGTAACATATGCGTAGTAGATATCCATGTTACATATAGTAATATATGCGTAGTAGATATCCATGTTACATATAGTAATATATGCGTAGTAGATATCCATGTTACATGTTACATATTGTAATATATGCATAGTAGATATCCATGTTACATATTGTAACATATGCATAGTGATATCCATGTTACATATAGTAATATATGTGTAGTGATATCCATGTTACATATAGTAATATATGCGTAGTAGATATCCATGTTACATATTGTAATATATGCGTAGTAGATATCCATGTTACATATAGTAATATATGTAGTATATCATGTACATATAGTAATATATGCGTAGTAGATATCCATGTTACATATTGTAATATATGTGTAGTAGATATCCATGTTACATATTGTAACATATGCATAGTGATTTCCATGTTACATATAGTAATATATGCGTAGTAGATATCCATGTTACATATAGTAATATATGTGTAGTAGATATCCATGTAACATATTGTAATATATGCATAGTGATATCCATGTTACATATTGTAATATATGCGTAGTAGATATCCATGTTACATATAGTAATATATGCGTAGTAGATATCCATGTTACATATAGTAATATATGCGTAGTAGATATCCATGTTACATATTGTAATATTTGTGTAGTAGATATCCATGTTACATATTGTAATATATGCGTAGTAGTTATCCGTGTTACATATAGTAATACATGCATAGTAGATATCCATGTGACATATTGTAATATATGGGTAGCAGATCTCAATGTTACATATTGTAATATATGCGTAGTAGATATCCATGTTACATATGACCCTGTCTACCTTCCTGTAAACAACCGCTTCTTAATAATCACCACAGTCAACATTTATTCTCGTTTTAATCTTAGAACACATGTAAACCAACAACATACAATCTCGGTACCTGGCCCGATCCTGTCTGATACTATCACTTACTGTGGTTTATTTTTTCTAATGTTGTAATATTCAAAGTGTGTACTCATAAGTGCGTACTTATCAGGTGTACCCATCAGTGCATACTCAGCAGTGCATACTCATCAGTGTGTACCCATAAGTGCGTACTCATCAGTGCCTAATCATCAGTGCATACTCATCAGTGCGGACTCATCCCGGCGTACTCATCAGTGCGTACTCAGCAGTGTGTACTCAGCAGCATTCACTCGTGACATAGGAATGGGTTCTGCTGTAAACGCATAGGGTCAGGGGGTCAGGTGGGTGGGAGGGTGTCACTATAGTTACTAATTAGGACTATGTGTTGACGATCAGAGACATGGCCAGGTAGGAGCTCTGAACAGGAAGTGTGATTTTGTTTGGTAAAGTATTTATTCATCTGAATATGATATTTGTCAGCGCCGGAGCACTGGTCTTCCAGCCATCTTACTATTAGAATTGACAGTCTCAATAATCTAAGTTTGATCAATGCTGTATTAGTTACAGCACCGATCCTGTAGAATTAAGGGAGTGGCTCCTGCTGTATAATTTACATACGGGAACAAAGTGGAGACAAGACATGAGTGGAGATAACAAAGATTTACTGGAGAACATAACCTGCAGGCAGGTTGATCTTGGCTGGAGAACATATCGGTATTGTGTATCGTGTCATGAATTGAATGACAGTTCTTGTTATCGAGGTATCGTATAGAGTACCGTTAGTTGGGTTAAATGATATTGTGATAGTTGTCAGGCATATCGAACAAGGATTAGTGATCAGAGATGAGAGTGGTTAAATGTTGTTATGTTGAGATGAAGATTGGTCAGGAACAAGATAACAGAATGACTAGCACCGACCAGCAGCCCTCAACCCCTACCCCTTACCTACTGTTTAGCGGGCGGGTGGGTGGGTGAAGCGACTTGCACGGAGGAAGACTGGCGTGAAGGTGAAGTTAAGGACACCGGTGAGTATGAAGTAAAGAGTAGGAGAAAATAGTGCGGAGAAAGTAGTGCCTGTGTTCCCGCCAGTAAATTATCCATGTTGACATGCCAACATGCGTAATTTACATACGGGAACAAAGTGGAGACAAGACATGAGTGGAGATAACAAAAATTTACTGGAGAACATAACCTGCAGGCAGTTCGATCTTGGCTGGAGAACATATCGGTATCGTGTATCGTGTCATGAATTGAATGACAGTTCTTGTTATCGAGGTATCGTATAGAGTACCTTTAGTTGGGTTAAATGATATCATGATAGTTGTCAGGCATATCGAACAAGGATTAGTGATCAGAGATGAGAGTGGTTAAATGTTGTTATGTTGAGATGAAGATAGGTCAGGAACAAGATAACAGAATGACTAGCACAGACCAGCAGCCCTCAACCCAAAATAGAGGCGAGGGCTGATGGTACTGCGGAGATTACCGTCTGCGGGAGATACGCTGACACAACATCGCTACTCGACGGCCCTGCTTCTTTTATAGCACTAAGTGCCACCCCTGCCCTCACGCATGCCTGCACGGCACCCCTGCGAAGGCTATGCAGAGTCAACGGATGTTCAGGTCCAAGCAGGATATTAGCCGCAGCAGCCAAGACTTTTGTCAGACACCACGATGTCAACGGGTGACCTGATGGTAGGATAAAGGCAGGACCAGTCGGAGGAGGATTAGCGAAATTCTTATACCTCAGCCATGGAGTAACAGGACAAGATTGAGATGATGGCAATCTTGGAAGAAGATAGGTCAAGGAGGTTGAGCGGAAGTTCTCGTTTTTGAGGAGGTAACTGATACCAGGAGCCCGTGATTAGTGAGAACTATATCAGCTGCTCGGATGGTATGTGAACCAATCGCCGCAGATGGCGGCGTCGTGACATTACTCTGGCGAGATAATGTAAAATAGATTATCAGTAGAGCAGCAACATATACAAATGATTGCTCATTGAAAGCAGCAAGATAGGCAATTATCATGTTAAACTCACTAGGAGTGAGAGGAGAAGCTTGTGATGTAAGGTGAGTTGAATTTTTTACAATTCCTTTCTTCAAAATAGCAACATGATAGGCTTCAAAGTTATTAACTTCACCACCAAGAGCCTGAATACAGGTTTTAGCTCCACTCAGATAATTGGCTACGGAACCTGGAGATCTGAGAAATGAGTTAATAAACATTATATATGACAGTATGTCGTAGACCGAGGGCCTCAGGATGTCCACACGATGATTCAGGCAGAATCTCTCATATGTCTGCAGATGAAGGCATTTGTTTGCCCAAGTGCCCCTGGAGAGAACCTCTGTCAAAGCAGAAACTAGTTCCAGATGGTGAGTCAAGCTGTAGCCTGGAAGATAGAAGCAGAAAAAGTGGCTATCTTCCAGGATTATGATAACATCATTTACAAGGAAAAATCAATATTTTTCAGAGAGAATGACACTGGGACACGCTTTAAATTTTTCCGACAGCACTCGGCCAGTGCTGCTTCTTCGGCATGCTTGTTAGAGTGAAGCCTGCTCAAATTATCTGCTAGAACCAAAGAAGCTCCGTCTTTGTGTAGGATAGTAATATCACAGCTATTTAATGCAGCAATCAACCAAATTTGCCTTGCAAATGCGGTTAACAATTTATCCCTCCCTCCACCCGAAGCCAGCACTTGTTGGGAAACCAAGTTATCGGTATTCACTACCACGTTATAGTTCCTCGGAACCTCCGGAAGCAAAAACAGAAGAGCCGTTATTAAATTAAAGGCCTCCAACTGATTAATAAATGTTAATGCCTCGATCACCTCGACGGGGTATTCTGCCGCATAGTATGTGACTGGGGAGAAAGCCCCCCCCGCTTTTAACGTAGAGTCACACTCTATTACCCAATGAGTAACCGGCTTCAGAAGAAGAAGAACAACCGTATTGAACTTCACTGCAAAGTTCAAGAACCAGTCAATATCCTTCATGATTTCATCTGAGAACGGATGCTGGCCAGCATTCGGCGACGCCCTAATTGCTGCTAACACACGGTTCATAAACGCCCTTGCAGGCTTCACACACTTCGCAACATGCTGCATTTTCCCCGCTATACTCTGAAGTTCCTTCTTCGAAGCAACCCTTTTGTCTTTCCAAGCCCGACACTCACTGAGGACTTCTGCAAGCTTCTCTTCTGGAATAGTGACAGTCATGTTAACAGCATCAATGACAAAACCTAGCCAACACAGCTTGGTAGAGGGAGGAGTGCATTTAGCCGGAGCGACAGCCAAACCTAGCCTGTCCGTAATTTCAAAGAAAACATCATAAGCCTGTAGTGCTCTTTCTCTAGTATTTTCCACTCCGACAAAATCATCTAGATAACATAAACAGAAAAAACCTTTCTGCCGCATTAACCAGACTACCGCCCTCATGGTCCTCGCACATGCAAGCGCGGATATGCGGCACCCAAATGGAGGAGCAATATCAATAAAGATTTCATCATTCAGCATTAGCCCCAATAGTGGTACCGACAGCGGGCACACCCTTAATTGCCTATAGGCACGCGCGAGATCCGCCGCCCACAGATATGAGGACGTACCGGCAACAACCAGTCTATCCGACAAGGTCGTTACAGATGGAAGCGAAAAAGAAAAAGGTCTACCTTGGTAGAAACCCTTCTTAATCCCTGAGTTTACACTAGCCCCAAAGGAAGCTGAGGTCTATTATTATTCTTTTGACATTTGAATCTTTTTTAGGCCTTGTCATTACAGGACTTATCTGCAGCCACGGAGAAAACGGCGCCTCCTTAAACGGGCCCAACATAGCATCAAAGCCACACTCTTTCTTTATAAACGAGGCTACATGTGTTAGAAGCTCATGATGAGGGGCGTGATTCTTTAAAGTAGGAGTTGGGGGAAAACTAGCAGAATAGTCTATTGGCCACCCAAATTCTAGATGGTCAATCACTTGTACATCTGGATAATCAGTAAGCAACTCTTTCCAATTAGCAATGTTCAACCCCGATGGAACCGGAACTTTCGCTGCAAGATAATTGGGAAGTGTCGTTAGTCTGACCGCAGCAAAAATATGAAAATAGGCATTAAAATCTAACCATGCATTAGGAACAGCCTCAGGCCAGAATGACAGTAAAGTCGGCCTATAATCTATAGGGGTGGGGGGCGTATGCTTCCGCAGCTGAACCCGGCAACGGGTCGTCGACAAACAAGAAACCTGGATCAAAGCAATCACACATAAAGTCAACTGTTACGTCATCAGAAGGGGGGCTTTGAACTGCTGCCTCCCTAGGCCTATGTAGAGGGGCCACCATCGGGGGGAACACCACCGGCAACCGCGGCGGTGACGGTAGACTTTCGAGGAATTCACACCTGCTCCACCGTACGACACTCCTAGACTCCAAGTCCGCCACTCGGACTGCTAGGTCTCTATTCCTTAACAACACCTCCTTTTGCATTTCAAATGCCGTCATACTGTCCGGGTCTGGAAAGTCCGGGGCAGCCGAAGTTGACGGTACCAGTTCATTGTTAGAAGCCGCGGCACCACCCCTCCGACCAATGGGCGTATCCACCGTCCCTACTTTTAACACTCGCACGCTTTTCCTCCTTACTTTTGACACTTTTCCTAATGTAGACTTGCCCTTGCCAGTCTGCTTGCAATTCTTGTCTTTTTTCGGCACCATACCAGCTCTTCACCCTCACCACACGAGTAGAAACCACACACCGGCGTATTTGTGCCCCAATGAAGCGACTTGCACGGAGGAAGACTGGCGTGAAAGTGAAGTGCAGGACACCGGTGAGTATGAAGTAAAGAGTAGGAGAAAATAGTGCGGAGAAAGTAGTGCCTGTGTTCCCGCCAGTAAATTATCCATGTTGACACGCCAACATGCGTAATGTACAGCACCAGTCACTGTAGTTCATGCAAAAATGGGGAGCAGCACCGAGTAGAAGGTGTATACTCAGGGCAACTCAAATAATCGTTGTGGGTTACATTTCTTCTCTTATAAAACAAGTTAAGTTCAGAGTTGACAAGACATTTTGTCTGTCTTATATAATGTTCAATGTGTTTAAACAGATTGATAGTTGTGTCGGATGTTCAGTGTGTTGATGGTTTGTTCATGATGGTTCAGGGTGGTGGCAGGGGAGGGGGGCCCATTGGGGTGGGTGGTAGGGGGGAAAATCCCACAGGAGAGGAAGCGAGGATGTGGGGGTGGCAGGAGCTCAGGCCTTTAATGTAGAATATTTGCTAGCATAATTCTAGAAACAAACGTAGTCCAAGAACAATATCAAGTTTGCTTTTGTGTTGTTGGGTGACGGAAACCTACTTTCTGCCATGTCACCACACAAGATCCAGATTGATTGATTGGGTGGTGGTTGCTTTACGCCGTGTCGTCAGCATAAGCCATATTCACGGCGAGAGTATATATATATATATATACATATATATTATCCTTATTTGAGGACTCTCTCTCTATATGTAAATATGTGAAGTGGGTGAGACTACTCGTCCTGTGGCAATTGTGGGCTTGGGCCGATTAGCCCCATTCAGAAATGCGGGCTACTCGCCTAGACAGACCCGCATTTGCCACCATTTGCGGGGCCGGGTTCCCTGCTGGAATGCGTTGCTAGGAGAAGTCAATTGTGACTTTCCTAGCAATGGTGGAAGGTTGAGCGCTCGGGCTCAGACCCATCGGACGTGTTTTTGCACGCTCTGATGTTTTAGACGAGATTTAGGCCTTTATTGTCAGAATTCGGAAGAGTTTTAAAGTAAATATGATGGGAAGGGACATATTGATGAAAATTTATTATATTAGAGAACCGGATTGTATTAGGAGGGTAAGAATAAAGCTGTGAGCTCTTAAAAAGTGATTGGAATGTTCCTTGCATTCTTTACTATTCTCCAGTCTTTATGTATATTAACCGCTGTGGTCAACTTGACAGTGATATTCGATTGTTTTATATGTAATTAAGGGCCTTCTGCCTGATAGGCCTTATGCAGCCGATCCACCCTTCTGCGGGGATATTAATAGACATATTAACAGAATTAAAGTAGTGATATTTGGCTGAAAATAAGACATTAACGTAGGCTGACTATCAGTGACAGCGGCAGCACCACAGGGAGTGTCTGCTTAGTTCTGGATTAATTCAAGTATCTTAACTCACACCGAATGGCGGGGAGGAGAGCCAGTTAGTTGAAATAATAAGTAAATGCTTTGTTATATAAATGCGGGGAGGGACAAAACTGTATTTCTATGATACTCTGACTGTCAGCCCTTAGCCCGGGGATTACACCGACGGAGGTCTACCTGCAGACGGGACGAGAGGCGGTGGCGGCCCATGGCAGGCCCAGGAAATTCACATGGAAATAATTATATAAATTAACACGTAGGCTCGCCTTAGCCGGGGGACGAAATAGCCAAACGGTTAAATATATAGATATCTATATATATATATATAATAGACTACGCTGATCCAAGATCCAAACTTCAGTCCCTCCGGCGGGACCAATTGATAGTACCCCAGAATAGGTGAATTGGTAAAACCTATTTCAACGTATCATGGAGGGTGGGAGGTTCCGATTGGAGAGTGTAAGGCGGTGTATGTGGGAGGCTGCTAGCCCCAGGTTAGGCAGGGATGATTTCCGGGATTTTTTTTAGATTCACCGATTAACGACGGGTTTGCCGAATGAGTTAGAGCGTCCGTCTCCCCTTTTGGTAGATCGTGGGACCATGGGTTCGAACCCTAGTCGAGTCAAACCAATGACTTAAAAATTTATACTTGTCACTTCCTAGCTTGGTGCTCGTCATTAATAGGATAGGGCAAGGAGCAATGGAATGAGGAAGACCAATCGTCCACAATTGAAATTTCCCCTGCTTATGTACAAAAAAAACATTCACAAAATTTCAATATAATACCAAGTGGTTAGTATGTGAATCCCATTCTTAATACCTTGGGCGTTGTTAGAAAATATAACTCGAACAAATGATGGCAAAAAAAAACCGCGGAAATTAAGTCACAACCCTGATGCCACCTAGCAGGCTCCGGCAGAACCAACGACAAATTTCTGTGAAAACACAAATATTCCTCTATAGGATTAGCACCGTCAGGGAATCGGGGGGGGGGGGGGAATGCTAGAAGTCCATAAGCATATTCAGCGCTATACGGAGCGACCCAACCAGCCACGGTTGAACTCGTTTGAGCCCGTTTGAACTTGCCGGAAATAGAATTTCCTATTCTCGTTTTCGCGAGAACTCAGTGAAGTAGATTAGTTTTCTGCATTATTGATAGATTATAGAAGAGAAATACTTGATAATAAACATTAACTTTGTTATAACTATAAAATGATATTTATTTCTATTATCATAATCATGTGTTGTGTTCTTTTTTTATTGCAAATGGCGGCCCCCATAAGGGGCGGCCATTTGCAATAGAAAAGAACAGCTCTGATTGGCTCAAATTTTGGAAAGATCCCATTATTTTTTTAGTACTTTCTTGTTCAGACATTGTTACACATATATATGTTTCTTTTGCACAGATTAAATTGTTTGAAGTATATTTTAAATTTATCTACATTGATTTCTGTTTAAATCACACGATATCACTACTTACTGAATGGGAAATTCATCCTGCAAGGGTATGTTCAATATCACCCAGTGGTCAGCCGTGTTTGCTCCTTTCGTCGCTGTGGACCCTTCTCTAGAAGTCAGGTTTCAACCATCCTTATTGTGACTGCATTATCGCCTATGCCACGGCTTGGTTCTGCCAGATCCCACTAGGGGGTGCCAAAGTCTTGGCCTGATTTCAGCGTTTTTCACCGGAGACCCCTTTCACCCAGGGTGAGGGCTCTGTTAAACCAGGGCTAGTGTGTATAGCTGGTACTGCCTCCGAGAGTGGCTGGGACTTGACCGCTAAGGGATATCTGATAACAAAGGCCGCAGGTTTGTCAGCGGGCGTGTGTGTGTGTTACGGCGTTAGGGGACTGCAAATGTTCTATTATGTGCCAACTAGCTGGAGGCATTTATTACACACGGAGCCCCGAGAATAATGTCTACCACATGGCGACATCTGCCACCTAGCACGGCGACAATGAACATGCTTAGCAGGCAGTATTTCCACCATTGCGCTGCAGGGTGTGTCTAGCGAAATGGACAAAGCAATATGTGATGGATTGATAGGAAACTAGTGTTAAGCCGCGAATCACGGATTGATATCAACATACATGAAGCCACCTATTGTGGATTCATATCAAACCAGATGAAGCTACATATCAAATTCTGATATGAACTTAGATGAAGCCATATATCATGGGTTGATATCAAACTAGATGAAACCACATTTCACTGATTGACATCACACTAGATGAAGCCATATATCATGGACTGGTATCAATTAAATGAAGCAACATCTCATGAATTTACATCAAAGTAGATGAAGCCATATATCAATTTCTGATATGCACTTAGATGAAGCCACATATTACGGATCGATATCAAAGTAGATGCAGCCACATATCATTGATTGCTATCAAACTAGATGAAGATATCAAGGTAGGCGAAATAACATTTCACGGATTGATATCAAACTAGATAAATCCACATATCATGGATATTAAGCTAGATGAAGTGGTATATCGTGGACTGATATCGAACTTGATGAAGCCACAACTCAATGATTGATATCAATCTAGATGAAGCCACATATCAATGATTGATATCAAACTAGATGAAGCCACATATCAGAGATAGCCACATGTCATAGCTAGATGAATTCGTATATCACCAATTTATATCAAACTAGGCGAAATTAAGTCGGATATCATAGAATGATATCAACCTAGGTGAAGTCGTATATCACGAATTGATATAAAACTAGATGAAGCCGCATATCGCATATTGATAATAAAATAGACAAAGCCATGTAGCAGTCTAATCTAGTTACATATAGCAGCCGCCATGTTCCTATTCGTGCGGCTTTTATTAGTTCCATGCGTCTTGTAGATCGTCCAAATATCCAAGTCAGTTGAATCGTGGCTCGTTCCACAAGCACACCAATAAGTCCCAGGCTAGTCTCCAGGAAAACCTCACACGCACTAGTAGTGCCGGTGACGATAGAGCTCGCGATAGACGTTCGAACAGTTTAAGATTCGTGCTCAAGTGACGTTGGAACTAGCAGTCTGGCGCGTGAACTAGTCGGTGGTGACACCAGCATCGCAGGAAGGGTGCTGACCCGCAGCGAACAATATAATACCTGTAATGAATTAAATACTGAACAGCATGCGTCATGTAATTATAAATAATAAGGACTACGTTTACATCCGCCCCTTAATACTCATATAATAAGTTACATACCACATATATGTATCCACCGGAAGTGGCCCCGGCCGGTATTGGAGGTGTGATAAATGGACGTCCATATCAGACGATATTGGCACAGCATGATGAAATACCTGCGGATGGTACGATGCATGATGCATGATGCATGATGCATGATGTGTGATTGGTTGGCTGGTTGTTGGAATTTTACATCCTGCCAACATCGATGGTCATATGAAGACGGGTACCGACTTGTTACAGTGCACACTCATGGCAACGTTATAGTGCTGTCCCACTAGGAGACCAGGCCACCAGCCCTGACCTGATATCCCACTCAGTCACATTATCCTGATACTGAGCCAACCAGTCCCTTGCCCTATCCTAATAATGCCGAGCACCTGGCAAAAAAGCGAAAAGTATAAATGTATATATCATTGTTCTGACTCTACCAGGGTTCAAACCCGTGAGTTCGAATCCCATCAACTCATTCGGCCATCCCGTCTGGTCATCTTGATATATGATGCGTGCAGCATGATGTATGATGTCTGATATATGATGTATGGTATATACTGCGTGATGTCCGATGCATGATGTATGACATAGTGTGCATGATGTATTCTGTATGAGATGTGGTATGTGAGGAATGAAGTATGATGTATGATGTACAAGGTCAAATGCATGGTGTTTTATATATGATAGCTAAGATATGTGATGCATGATGTACGATGTATGATGTATGATGTATGGTGCATGGTGTATGATATATGGGGTATGCTGTATGATTATAATGTGTAGTTTATGGTGTATGATGTATGACATACAGTGTACAATAGGTGATGTAAGATGTATGGGACTTGATGTATGATGTACAATTCATGATGCAAGATCGTTGATGTGTGATGTATGATGCACAATGTACACTGTACCCTGTACGATATATAATATATGATATATGATATATGATATATGATATATATAAGGGATCCAAAGAAATAAGTGCGGTTATGAGGGTGAATCCATATATGTACTCAGCGGTACAAAGCACACAATATGTGTCAAATGGAATAAGTCACCGAGTGTGTGCACACCGTCTAAGTTGCACAGACGAGTGGGGATTGACGGCATATTGCATAGCCCATAACTCATCTATGAAATGTAACAATGGAATGCTGGAAGTGTTGCCAATACAGAGATTGGTGATTATTTTCTAGCTTGGCAGTCAGTGGCATGGTATAATAACATGAGGGCTCGGCCGCGTTGAGCACCCCATGCTACTATACTCTTCCCCTTCATATCATATCATGTGATGCAGTCATACTAAACCAATAGTATCAACATATCAACCAACACTAACCAATACTAAGGAAGAAAGGAAGACAAGTCACACAGATATACAGTGAGGGTGTTGTGCTTTAATGACACCAACGCCTGCTCACCTACCATTGACCCATCAACCTAACCCCTCACCTTCTACTGTCCACACTATGTCTCATTATCAACTTAGCCTGTATACTGAAAGCAGTGCCTACAGCCCATGGGACAGGAGTCCTATGGCTGTGTATACACACAATTGGAATAGGTGAATGTGGCTAGCATCAGACAGAGTGTCTGGGGTTCCTGCTCAAGAGTAGGGCGGTCTCACTCAAGAGCCAGGAGTAGAGTGATCCCTCTCCAGAGTGTCTGGAGAAGTTTCTTGAATAATTAATTAGAATGAGACTTGTGTGGCCATGATAGGCCAAGGGGGGGTCAGGTGACCGGATTTCCCACAGACAGCCAATCAGACACTCCCCTACAGACTGGTCAGTACAATGCCCTAATATGGGGGAGTTGCCACCCAAACCAGCCTGCAGGGTGTGGCTCCAAGGAATGTGGTATGGCTGGTGTGCTGGGCCCTGGGTCCGGTAGGGGCAGGTGATTGTATACAGTTACAATTAGATATATATATGTATATACCAAAAATGTCCTTTTTCTCCAATTGCATTCTTTATGAATACATAGAGGAACATTTCATCAACCTTGAACTGCTTCATATATAAGAACATCTCTTCATTAACTTTATACATCATGCATGAACATATATCTCACATAGTTTATATCATGTCATCATGTGAGTGGGGGCACCATTGCCTTTAGATTACATAACCTTCTCCCCACTCCAAACCCAAGAATAATAATGCTCTCTGTCCATATATAATTCTTTACCGAAAATCCATCTATTTTTACAATGGGGTTCTCGTAAGAGGAAGTGACGAGCTGAGAGCCTGTCTATGTTTTATCCTTGTTAGCCTGACAATACTGTTACAACTGTAAGTCCACATCCATAAATGGAACATGGTCGTCACAGTGTTGGATTTTGGGCCAGGGTTTTATTGTTACGTCCTAACAACATGCATGGTCCTAGTAGGACGGGTAGTGGCATGTGTCAATACTATAATGCATGTTCATAGTGCTGCCCCAGTGGGAGGCTTCAAATATCTAAAAGAAAGTTGCCATCCAAAATAAAAGTTACTTCAAGCTAAAATAAGAGCGATTATAAAAATCAACGTAATATATGTATCTTTTTTTTAAGAAATAGAGAAACTCAAAACCATTCAACTTTAAATGACTTTAGTAGTTGCCTTTTAAACTGTATTAACTTGGATTCGTAGAAGTTTAAATTTAAATGTACTTTGACAAACAACGAAAATGGATTTGTCAGTTTTTGTGCCTGCATCAAAATCGAACAGCATCAGCGCTAACCTTATAAATTTAATATAATGTTTTTGGTAAAGATGTTTTCTATATGTGTAGCAAACGATTTGTTTCTAGATGGTGTAATTTGAGAGATATTTGACTTCTTCTGTATTTTCTGTATGAACATTGCTCACAACCATTGACAATGCCTTGAGTTTGACGGTATGGGCAGTGCAAAATCTTAGTTTTATTCAAAGTTAATAGAATTCAAGAACTCTAACCTTATAAATTTAATATAGTCTTTATGGTAAAGATGTGTTCTATATGTGTACCAAGCGATTTGTTTCTAGATGGTGTAATTTGGGAGATTTCTTCTGTATGAAGATTTGCTCACGGCCGTTAACAATGCATTTGAATGGAAGTGTGCCTGGCAAACTGGTGTCCCTCGGAATCCCCATCACCTGTTTGTATTTAGTAGCAGTCGTGCAGATCTCATCAGCTTGCACCTCCCATGTCTGACTGGTTCGTATTTAGTGCAACTCGTGTAACATGTGTCCATTTCGGGCCAATATCCGGGAAACAAACAGCAGCCCCCAAATCTATTAGACACATCATTATTAGCGTTCCATTCTGCCTGCTGTGTGTTCAGTTCCCAACCAGGTAGGTCTGCTGCACGCTAATGTACTATCAGTCTAAAATTGAAGCGATATGTACGCCGCCGCTAAAGCGGCGACGACATTAATATTGTCGAATCGACGAATGTATTGGGAAATAGCGGTGCTCGCCGGCAACAGGCTCAGAGAGATTTCCATAATGTATAAATTAATTCACATATAGCTAACACAAACCGTTTAGACCACCATGCATACGGCGTGACATACTTCGCGATGCCCCTGATAACTGGTAATAGCTACCCGGTGTTAGAAGGTTAACACCACACACCGCTAACACTGCTCCATGCATATGGGCCCAGGTTTGACTGGTTTGTATTTAGTAGAGGTTGTACAGATCTCATCAGCCTGCACCTCACAGGTCTGGCTGGTTTGTATCTAGTAGCAGTCGTGCAGATCTCATCAGCTTGCACCTCTCAGGTGTGGTTGGTTTGTCTTTAGTAGTAGTCGTGCAGATCTCATCAGCTTGCACCTCCTAGGTCTGGCCGGTTTGCATTTAGTAGCAGTCCTACAGATCTCATCAGCTTGCAACTCCCAGGTCTGGCTGGTTTGTATTTATTAGCAGTCCTACAGATCTCATCAGCTTGCACCTCCCAGGTCTGGCTGGTTTGTATTTAGTAGCAGTCCTACAGATCTCATCAGCTTGCACCTCCCAGGTCTGGCTGGTTTGGATTTAGTAGCAGCTTTTCAGATCTCATCAGCTTGCACCTCCTAGGCCTGGCCGGTTTGTATTTAGTAGCAGTCGTGCAGATCTAATCAGCTTGCACCTCCCATGTCTGGCTGGTTTGTATTTAGTAGCAGTCCTACAGATCTCATCAGCTTGCACCTCCCAGGTCTGGCTGGTTTGTATTTAGTAGCAGCTGTGCAGATCTCATCAGCTTGCACGTCCCAGGTCTGGCCAGTGTTGCGGTTTCCCAGGGACACCAGTTTGCGAGGGACACATCGCTTCTGCACATGCGTCAAAATCGAACAGCATCAGCGCTAACCTTATAAATTTAATATAATGTTTTTGGTAAAGATGTTTCCTATATGTGTACCAAATGATTTGTTTCTAGATGGTGTAATTTGAGAGATATTTGACTTCTTCTGTATTTTCTGTATGAACATCTCAAAATGATAATTATTAGACACATCATTATTAGCGTTCCATTCTGCCCGCTGTGTGTTCAGTTCCCAACCAGGTAGATCTGCTGCACGCTAATGTACTATCAGTCTCAGGCGCCATTGTTATAAATTCGCTGAATCCAATCATCTAAAGACAACCATTGTTCAACCACAAAACGGGGGATCAATGTCATCTGCGCATTGTCATCTGCGCATCCATCGGGTGTTGACAGAATTATTCATGTTGCCATGTAGCTTGTAGTCACATGGTAGGTTTTCATGAAAAACAAAGGAAATCCTTCCTGGGCACAATGTTCAATTTAAAAGATTGGTTGGTTGTTGGATTTTATAAGTCCTGGCAGCATCAAAGGTCATATCAGGACGGGTACCGACTTTTGACAGTGCGCCCTCATGGTGACTTTATAGCGCTGCCCCACTGGGAAATCAGGCCATAAGCAGCTCATGCCCCGAAATCACATTATCATGATAATGAGGAAACCAGTCCTTGCCATATCCAATTAATGCCGAATGCCAAGATAGGAAGCAACAGGTATACATTTTTAAGTCATAGGTTTGACTCGGCTGAAATTCTAACTCCTGACCTTCTACAGGGGGCATAATTGATTAATCAACTCGGGTGACCCAAGCCACTTGTTGGCGCATGCGCACATCCTACAGACTCGGGTCGAATAATCAAATATGCTTTTCCATCCTTGGGGTAGACAAAATGGTGGCTTAATCCAAAACTTTTCTTTTTTTAATAACCGAGATAACTACAGCAAAATAGGATTTAAAGTATTTAATGATGGAATAGTTTAGTTATATTTCCATTTCATTAATGTAGGTTATTACAACAACAAAACTTGTATGACTGGTAGTGGTACTTGTAGCTGTTATCCTGCAGGATGGTACCAGCTCAAATGTGACGTCATCATTCCTACCCACCCCCAGCCAAAAGGTGGGTTACTGGAGTCAGGTCGTTTTGCACACGGCACATGCATTTGTTAACTCCACTCGCGGTGTTCGATTTGAAATTCTGACGACTCGGGTGACCCGAGTAATCGATTACGCCCATGGAGAGCGTGTGCTCTTATAGATTCACCGCGTCCGGTCAAGGACCGTCTGCACGCAGTCAACATGGCGGCCAACATAGATGTTAGGTGGGGGATGAAAGCGCAGAACTTACTGCTTGAGACTGTTGTCACCAGAGAAACGCATCATTTCTTGTTTGTTCAATTTACCGCAGATTTCCATATTGAGTGTGCACGTGACCTATCTGTCGACGTCTTGTTTTGTTGGCACACAGAGACATTGCACCAAGAAAGGAGACTTTTCTTTTTTGGGGGTGAGGTGGGTCTTTCTCAAATATGTTATTTTTAGGGCTGAGGTCATGCAATGCATGTTGGCCTTTTTCTTTATTTTGTCTTTCAAATATCTCATTCAAATTTTGAGATTTTGATATCCTGCTCTTACTAGTATCAGGCATGCATTCACAATTTACATACATTTGTATATCTAAAACGTACATATCACTTTGGATAAGACGAGATGAGATAGATGAGATGAAGGTAGGAAATAGCCGAGTTGCTACGTTACCAGCAATGTGGTGGACACAAGGTTGTGCTTACCATAACATAAACATGATTAAGTCTGTTTGCCCGTTGACTGCTTCAGGTAATTAACATATGATTTTATTTCCTCATCATTTCAAAGCGTGGGAATTGACCTGAAGATGGTCCAGATGATCTTGGGCATGAAGTAGGTGGTGGGTGGGGGTGGGGGTGGGGGTGGGGGCTCTCGATGTTAGTATGAGAGGGTGCTGGATTGGGTGCAGTTCCAGATATTCATCATTAACTACTGGTCTTGTTTAGTCTCTTTTAATCTAGTCTAGTCTCGGCTAGTTTCTTTTGGTTTCGTCTAGTCTCTTTTAGTTTATTTTAGTTTTATCTAGTCTTATTTCGTCTTCGTTTTCTCTTGCCTCGTATTGTCTATATCAGTCTGTCTAGTCTTGCTCAGTCTTCTCTAGCGTTGTCTAGTGCCGGCTATTCTTGACTAGTCGTGTATAGTCTTCTCTCCTTGTATTGGCTAAGATCATCTAGTGTTGTTTTGCCTTGTTTTGTCTATTATTGCGTAGTCTTCGCTAGTAGTCTTGTCTAGTATCGCCTAGTGACGTCTATCTAGCCTTGTCCCTTCTAGTCTCGTCTAGTCTTGTCTAGTCTGGGGTAGTATTCTTTTCTAGAATTGCCTGGTCTTGTCCCTTTTAGTCGTCCAGTCCCGTTTTGTCTAGTTTTGTCTAGTCTTGTATAGTCTTGTATAGTCTTGTCTATTCTCCTTTCATCTCGTCTAGTCTTGTCTAGTCCTTTTCTAGTCTCGTCTGGTTAGTCTAGTCTTATCTAGTCTTCTCTAGGCTTATCTAGTCTCTAATCTCACTCAGTCTCACCTAGTCTGGTCTTATCTCGTCTCATCTTGTTTATTCTTGTCTAGTCTCGTCTAATCTTGTGTAGTCTTGTCTTATATTATCTAGTCTAGTCTTGTCTAGTCTCATCTAATCTTGTCTAGTATATTCTCGTATAGTCTTTTCTAGTCTCATCCAGTCTCGTTTAGTCTTGTCTAGTTTCATTCCATCATCTAGTTCCATCTAGTATTGTCTTCTCTAGTCTCGTCTAGTCTTGTCTCGTCTCGTTTCATCTTATCTCGTTTAGTCTTGACTAGTCTAGTCTCGTCTAGTTTCATCCAGTCTCATCTAGTATTATCTCATATCTGTCGCCATGCAATACAATCGCAGCCACGTTCGTACAATAAAACATGAACAGTTAATCATGTTAAGCTAACCTGGTGATTTGTCTCACTCGTAGTCGTCGCTACGAAAGGTATTTCCATGAAAATATTTAATATACGTTGAAAATATTCCTCAGATAAATACACATTGCTTGTCTATAATTGTGAAATATGTCAAGGAAACAAAACGATGACAAAGCAATAGCTGATCATAGGAGACCACACAAGCTGCTACACGCTGTTTGGTTTATTTGTCTTCTGCTTTATTAGGTGAGAGTGAAATAGTTGCCAGTTGCGATGAGTGAGTGCGATTGTCAACAATGTCGATGTGACCGACGACAAGTGAATTGGGTCACACTGTGTGCACACTGCATGCACACAGTGTGTGATGTGAGGCGTGGCCGCGACCTGACCTGGTTATGATGGCCTCAACAGGCATCTGCGTTTTTTTGTGTTTTTTTGTAAATATAGTATATTCATTGAATAAAGTCTTTTGTCAGCATCGTGACAATACAGTTATTTTCAATATATGTATATATAGTCTAATATTGTCATCAGCAGCTAGCTCAAATCAGCTGAAATAACAATATTAATCATTCCAAGACTTACATATGGTATAGTTTGACAATTCACATATAAAATAGTAGTTATATGTTGTATACAGACATACTTACATACATGTGTATTGATTAGACCTTTACATTACGGAGTGGTTGGGTGCATAGTTTTCCCTTCATAGGTTTGTATGCCTACTGTGTTGTGAGTTGCATAATTATCATTTTGAGATGGAGCTTCAGTAGAATGGTTTGTTTATTCTGTTAGATGGAGTATGGTTAGCTTCTAGGGTTATGCTTAAAAGGTTAACCTTGGGTGTTTTTTTTAGTACATGAAGTAGTTTGAGTAAATAGGTTGGTAGTAATGATGGGATAAACTATGCTGGGAGCATTGTACATTTCAGTCATTTAGTAGTCTAGTGCAGTGTTTATTAGTGTCTATGTTTATAGCAATACTACCAGACTGATATACATTTTCTGAATGCCTACGTTGGCAACTGAAGTAAAGATGGAGAATGGTTGGTTGATTGTTGGAGTTTTACATCATTGCAACATCGAAGGTCATATCAGGATGGGTACCGCCTTGTGACAGTGCGCACTCATGGCGACTTTATAGTGTTGCCCCACTGGGAGACGATGCTGCCAGCACCATGACCTGATATCCCACTCAGTCACATTATCCTAACACTGAGCCAACCAGTCTTTGCCCGATTCTAATAATGCCAACTGCCAGGCTAGGAAGTGACAGGTATCAATCTTTGAAGTCATTGGTTGGACTCGACCAGGGTTCGACCCCACGAACCCATGGGTTCGGATCCCCTGATCTCCCATCTGGTCTCAGAACTAGTTGTATTCCAGTATGCGCTTTGTTTATACGCTTCATCTAGTTAGAATTTACCACTAACATTATATAATGCGATACATCAAATTGTCGACACTTAAGTCATTGCCCAGATTGGATCGCATATATTCAACTTATACATTGGTGTTGATTGATTGATTGATTGGTGGTTGCTTTACGCCACTTCAGCAGCATAGGCCATATTCACGGCGAGAAATATTTGTTTTTTGTTCAAACCATTGCTTTTACATGTAAAAGCAGACAATCAATTATGTGCCAATCGACACTCATTAAATTAGAAAGCTCACAATCATATATTTGTTGTCAAGGGAAACAAATTCCCATAGAAAAAGAAAAGTTTTATTAATAATTGATAGAATTTATTCAGTAAACTCTATGAGGTGGTACAGTCCAGCTGCCCCCAAAAAGGTCAAAAATGTTTCCCCATTTTACCCTAGTAAAAAGGTCATGCATACTGTCTGCACTGTAAAATTGTTGGCGCAGGGCCGAAACATCAACGCAACTTAGTCAAATGTGTTTGAGTGTCAGCGCGGACTGACACCCAAAACATTCAAGGGGAGCCCCCCCCCACCCCAAGCAGAAAAGGATGTGTAAGCCACGAGCGACCAATACGGCAGCGGCTAAGGACCACTTGGTCCCGCCGACCTCCCGCATGAATCTGTGGTGGCCTTCCCACAGATGGCCCAATTTCTTTAAGTTTATTAATGGTTTCATCCCACTCATGTTGCCATTTGGATTGTATGTGGGTGGCTATTAGTGGTGTCAAATCAGAGTGAGGGATCAGACATGGTTCAAGATCACAGTTCAGGTACAACCATTGATGCTTGTCGCTACCTAACCTGGTGCTCTTCATTACTAGGATATGATAAGGACTGGTTAGATTAGTATCAGGATAATGTGTACTAAGTGGGTATCGGGCCATGGTGCCGGAACCCTGATCTCCCTGTTGGGTAGTACTAGAAAGTTGCCATATGTCCTTAGATGTCGCTAGGATGTAAAACCCAAGCACACAAAGGAGCGTACCATGCTAATCAGGAGCTCTTCCAACACCAGTTGAGCCATGCAGAAAGTCATCACATCAGCCTGTTGTTGAGTGATCCGGGCGCGGATTGGTCGGCGCATGGCCAGGCCTCTGATGACGTGATCAGTGTGCGCATGTCAAATAGTAACCCAGATAGCACACAGCCGTCGGCCCGACGACGTCGGCAGGTTGGACAAAACAACATTGGCCCGACGGCGACAAACGCCGTCGGCCCGAATAAAACTAATGTTTTCGGAAAAAACCAAGATGGCGGTGCTTCGTCAAATTCCGTACCGGATAATACGATTCAAATCATATTAACACGAATAACTCCATTAATACGTCGTAAAAAATTACAATACTTTTACAAAATAATCTAAACATATTAATAAACAAACCTGTTAAATAATTCCTTAAAATTCCTGCGATTTCTGGAGTTATTTGTAGAAAAAGAACGCTGCTCAACGAATGCATGTCCTCCACTGGCGACTCGAACCGGAAGCCAAATTTAAAGAACTGCGCATGCGCGGACCACCACCGTCGGCCCGACGTTGGCTCGACAGTGGTCCAAATGTGCAAAATGAATGGAAACCAGCGGCAGACCACCACTGTCGGCCCGACGTTGGCTCAACAGTGGCCCAAATGTGCCAAAGATTGAAACCCAGCGGCAGACCACCACTGTTGGCCCGACGGTGGCTCGACGGTGGCCCAAATGTGCAAAAGATTGAAACCCAGCAGCGGGACACCACCATCAGCCCGATGGTGGCCCGACGGTGACAAAACGATTGAAAACGATTGAAAACCAACGGCGGACCACCACCGTCGGCCCGACGTTGGCTCGACGGTGGCCCAAATGTGCAAAAGATTGAAACCCAGCGGCGGGCCATCACCGTCGGCCCGATGGTGGAAAATATGTGGCGACGGTGCGACCAATAGCCAACGTCGGCCCGACGGCTGTGTGCTATTTGGGAATCTGTTGTGCCACAATTAGCCTTGTTGATGCTGCTGCTGATGGTATTGGTGGTGATGATGATGACAACAATGATGGTGATCAGGTGATGGTGATGATGACAGCGATGGTGATGATTTTAGAATATGTGTTGATAGATTTGTTTTGTATTGTCTGGATATTCACTAAATAGGTGGGAATGTTTTCTGCATATTTTTCAGTCATCCTGTATTGTTCACCAGTTATATTAATTAGATTTCCTTTAGAATGTCCCCCTTTCCAAATCAGATGTACGCAAATGTGAAGGCCATGTTTGCTCATTATTTCTTGATTGCTTTTTCATTTCCACTTATAAGTTCTTGAGTATCCCCACTGAAGCACGTTTAGGAAACTAGTAATTAAAATGAGCTGAGAATGTTATGTTTGTGTAGAGTTCCTACCAAAAAAAACACTAATAGTCTCTTCTATCAGGGTAGAATGTGTTGTTGCATTTTCTTAAACCAGCTATTAGCTATTTGTTAAATGTTTCTGTTTAGCATTAAACTTGTCTTGTATACGGCTCCATAGAATTACCCGCTCTGTGAACGGACTGCAGCAGAGTCGCCTTGAACAGCAGGATCATGTTGTTTTAACCAGATGCCGCATTGGCTATTTGAGGAAGACTCAAACTTTTATCTTAATAGGTAAAGAACCCCCAGAATGCTTTGGCTGTCAGTGTTTATTGACACTGGAGCACGTTTTATTGGAATATAGCGATTTTGGATTGGACATACAAGGCTTTTTTATTGGACATACAAGCCTTAAAAATGTGAATGGTGAAGTAACTATTGGATTTCTGAAAACAGCTGCAGACTTCTATTATTGTACCTTAGATTTTGCATGTATACCCTTTTTTTTACTCCTACACAAAGATATAATTTTAAAACATAAAAGCACTTGAATATTGTTGTTATTGTTCAATGGAAATCGAGTTTTTGATTAGTTGTGCACCTGTTTGTGTTTTATAGTAAAGGCGCCCTCTGTCGACAATTAGTATCATCTGTCAATTAACTAGGTCAGTCTCATCTGCCACTTAATTCATGCACAGGCGACCATAGCGGACTGACCTAACAACCATAGACTGTAATCACTCTACCCCCTAGCGGTGCCTTAATCGTAGAGTCCAGGCTTCCCAGCTGCCCATGCAGAAGGTCGGGCGTATTTTGTTCCCGGTCGAGTCAAACCGATGACTTACACAATTCATTCTAGTTGCTTCCTAGCTTAGCACTAGGCATTATTAGGATAGGGCAAGGACTAGTTAGCTCAGTGTCAGGATAGTGTGACTGAATGGAATATCGGATCATGGTGCCGGCAGCATGGTGTCCCAGTGGGGCAGTGATTTAAAGTCACCATGATTGCACACTGTCAAAAGTCGGTACCCGTCCTGATATGACTGTACATGTTGCCAGGACGTAAAACCCCAACAACCAACCAACTCTACCGCCCCCCCCAGCATTGTCACTGGAACATACCCAAGAACCGTGACCGTCAACATAGAGTGCAACGGCCTGAGGAGAACATAACTAGGTCACCCAGGAGGGCATGGGCGGATAACATGATGCAACAAATGTGTAAAAAATACCTGTAACACTTTTTCTTTTTTGTTGTTCAGGTGTTTTTATTCCTCTGAATAACATGTTGTCAGTGCTAATGCACTGTTCTTCCAGCCATAATCACAATTGCCTCTACACAGTAAACAAATCAACAACATTATACATTTAGACAATTACAGGGAAATAAGCAAAACCAATGAATGATAGGTGAAGAACAAGATAAGAAAAAAAAAGAAACATATACGGGGAGCTAACTGTGTTAGACTAGTATGGTAAGCGTTAGTAGGGGGGTTGGGCATAACTGATTATCTTTCTAGTAGTAACATACTCGTTGAAAGGGTGATGGGGGGGTGTAGGGTGGGCCTTTGTGATTGAACTTGTGTTCATGATAATCTCAGGTGGGGCCTATTGAGTTAGTAAGTAGGTTAATATTGATTAATCATGTACCTCAGTAGGATCCTACTAGAATCATTTCCAGGCTCATTCCATTGTAGATGGATTTTTTGGTCTAGTTGGCCGCTACTGGTTGAGTTTACAGTGTATGTTTGTTTGTTTGGGGGGGTGGGGGGGGGGGGGGGGGGGGGGGGGGGGGGAGCAGGGGGACAGGGGAAGGAATGGCAACACCGACCCCAGGGTGGCAGTGATCTGCTTTGGCCTAGGCTGGTTGATTTAAATGTGCATGGAGGTTTATCTTGAAAGTTTTGTAACAATCAGTTCCTGACACGTGCTAGTAGTTGGTTCCAGAGTGCTCCCCCCAGAACAACTGGTGACTTTTTCATTTTACTAGTTTTAACATGTGGCACTTTCAGGAGGGTGGCTTGTGCTGCAAGTCTGGCTTATGTAGGTGTGTCTATGTAATGTCGGTCTTTCGCACTGTGGTTCACCTACAGCCGGAAGACCAGTCCTACAGCACGGACGAATGATATATGAATAAAATCAATTTACCCTCACTCCCTCCCCCAAACAACAGTGTTTGAGACCCTGAATGTTGCATAATCTGCTGGGTTTGAGTTTCTACCATATTTATTTTATATAAACATATCAGGTTTATCAATATAATACAATTTATTTTAGTTTTAAATAACCTTTTTGTTTAAAGGAGATATGTGGAGTAGTAAACCCTAATTCCTATTGAAACAGCAACAGTGAATTATGCGTGAATGGGTAAAGCTGGCACCAACTAGGACGTGGTGGCCGAATCAGTAGAGCGCAGGTTTCCCGTACGGAACGTGTTCTCTATGGGGGAGTGGTGGTGTTCTCGGTGGGGGAGTGGTTCGAGTAACTGGCTTTTTTTCTAGGTCAGACTCCTACTCTGAAGGTTGGTGATTTGATTCCCCATGCCGTCGCCTCTGCCACTTTGAATTTTCACCACTGTGTATAACTTACAGCATCATCAAAGGCCAGTTGCTCTCATACCATGTCTATGTGGTGTGGGAGGTTAAACATCCCTTGAGTCAGTAAAAGTGGAGGCTCAGGTTTTCTATCGACCAACAATCTAATTGTGAACACAAGACCATTCAGACTTATCCATGATACATTGATAGGCAGTATAAATCTTTGATATATAAGGTTGGGAGTTCGATTCCCAGCCGAGTCAAACCAAATCTATACTTGTCGCTACCTAACCCAGCGCTTGCCATTAATAGGACAGTGTAATGGTTGGTTAGTATAGTATCAGAATGATGTCACTGTGCGGGATATCAGGTCATCGTACTGGTGACCTGGTCTATCAGTGGGCCAGCGCTATAATGTTGCAATGAGTGCGCACTGTCAGAAGTCTGTACCCGTCCTGGTATGACCTTAGAGGTTGCTAGGACATACAACCCCAGCAAACAAGCACACCCACTGCGCCTATATATCTATTTCATATGACGTCAGCATGGATATTTAGGTCAGTGCGCACACTGCTTGGCTGGAGGATGACACACTGTCACACTGCAAACTCAATGGCTATGAGCAATCTTCATACAGAAAAAGTGAAATATCTCGAAAACCACACCACCTAGAAAAACCCCGCTTGGAACACATATAGAAAGCATATTCAATGATGAGATTATCTTAAATTTATATGGTTAAGGTTCTGCATTTCTATTAATTTTGAATAAAATTGACATTTTGAACTGCGCGTATTGGCAAACTCAATGCATTGTCAATGGCCGTGAGCAATCTTCATACAGAAAAAGTGAAATATCTCTAAAACCACACCAACTAGAAACAAACCACTTGGAACACATATAGAAAACATATTCAACAAACAGATTATATTAAATTTATAATGTTAGAGTTCTGTATTTCTCTTAAATTTGAATCAAATTGACGTTTTGCACTGCACATACCGGCAAACTCAATGGCAGTGTGCATTCTTTCTGCAGGCAAGGTGCGCGCGCAGACACAATGTTTATAAACATTGAAAGGGGTCTATGATAGAAGTAAATAAGCCTATTGCATTTCGGCATGGATGTAAGCCTAGAGCGTGGCCGTTCAGCTGAGAAGTAGACCATGTGGGCGTAATCGATTAATCAACTCGGGTCACACAAGCCACTTTTTGGCGCATGTGTACATCCTACAGCCTCGGGTCGAATAATCGAATACACTTCTCCATCTCCCGTTTTGGTTTGAATCCAACGATCTACCAAAACGGGAGATGGACGCTCACCTCATTCGGTCAACCCGTCTGGTCCCACGGAATTGTTCAGGTGGTTATAGCGCTCTGACAAACATATATGTGCCAACTATACCAGATGGCCAAGTTGGTAAGAGCGCTGGTTGGCTGTTCCTGCAGGAGCTCCTGGATCAAACCTCGACCGAGTTAAACCAATGACTTACCAACGTGAAACGTCTCACTACCAAGCATGGTGATCTGCATTACTAGAATCGGGGAAAGATGGGAGTTGTTTTAAGGATAATGTGACTGAGTGGTGTATCAAGTCAATGTGGCAATGGCCTGATCTCCCTGCGAATTCGCCATGACCTTCGATGTTGCTAGCTCGGAAAACCCCTAAAATCAGCCAGCCCTAATGACAAGCGTTGTTACAGACTGAAGAAAAGCGTAACCATATATGGATCTTGCGGGATGGCTGAGTCGTAAAATGCCCGTTTCCAGTGCGGAAGGTCATCGAATCAATCCCCAACCAAGTCAAACCAAGGACTTTACACAATTGATTCCTGGTGCCTGGTGCTGGGGGCTGCTGCTCGACCATACTCGGATCGCTTATTGTCAGGATAAGGTGGATGAGTGGGATATCGCGTCATGGTGCCAAAGGTGTGGTATTCCAATGAGGCAGCACTATCCAATCGCCATGAGTGTGCACTGTCACAAATTGGTGCCCGCCGTGATTTTACTTTCGATATTGCTTTTTAAAAAGCAATGGATTGTTGATGTATTTGTTCCATGATGAATCATCTAGATTAGAAGGTATATTCTAAGTAGTTCAAATTCACTATTATTAAGCGGGATCAGCCGGGATGGCCGAATGAGTTGAGCGCTCGTCTCCCGTTTTGGTAGATCGGGGGATTCGCACCCATGGGTTCAAACCCTGGTCGAGTGAAACTAATGAGTTTAAAAAAATTATACTTGGCACTTCCTAACCAGGTGCTCCGCATTATTTGGATCGTGCAAGGACTGGTTGTCTCAGTGTCAGGATAATGTGACTGAGTTGGATTTCAGGTCATGGTGCTTGTGGTCTGGTCTCCCAGTGGGACAGTGCTATAAAGTTGCCAATATGATATGACCTTAGATGTTGCCAAGACAACATGCCAACAACCAACGAACTATTATTAAGCGTAGGCCTGCTGGTACTTTCCTCAAGGACCTGTGTTGCAGTGAACTGCTTCTTTCTTAACATTCTCTATAATTACTGACCCATGAAGCTAAATGCACCACAGGTCTATTTAATGGAGACAGTCTATCGAACTGTCTCAGCTTTTCTGGCCTATGTTGGCTAACAGCTAAGGATGTGCCTTAAGCCCCAGTCACACATCACAGGATTGGGGGAAACGGACAGAAACCGAACAAAGTCTGTTTTGTGTCTGTACAAGTTTGAACATGCATAAAACTTGGAACGGATGCCGCCGGACTGACGTGTACAGTTGTTGTCCAGTTTAAGTTTGTTTAGTCCATTTTGTCCGGTTCATGTCCGGTACCCACCCGTAACATCTTTGGTTAGCTTTCTGAATAGTCCATTGACAGGAATTCGGTCCGCAGGCTTTTTTTATATGTATTTGGCGTGTCCGTCACGTGATGTAAACAGTCTGGTACGTGTCCGGTTCATGTTCAGTCTGTCCGTTTGACATTCGGTTTTCGCCCGTCAGTTCACCGTTCCATGTCCGTTTAGCTTTCATTTCGTCCTACGGCCTTTGACCCGATAGCGCAACATTTCGACACATTTTGATACATTTTAATACCAAACACCACTGGACTAGAAAATTCTTTGTCCGGTTATGTCCATTGCTCAATCCGGTAAGGTGTGACAGGCACTTAAGAACGGATGCTGCCGATCTGACGTGTACGGTTCTTGTCCGGTTTGAGTTAGTTTTGTCCGTTGGCTATCTGTTCATGCCCGTTTCATGTCCGTTTCAGGTCCGTTTCATGTCCGTTAGTCGGCGTCCTTCGCAACACTTTGACACATTTTAATACATTTTGATACTTATCACCACCGGACTAAACAGTTCTGTCCGTTGATCAATCCGGTGAGCTGTGACTGGGCCTTTAGGATTGAATAACCATAGTAGTCACACATTAACTACAGGAGCCCTGCTGAATAGGTTATTTTCTCAGGGCTAGAGTAATGGTCTTCTAGCCAATTTTCACTTCTGAATTATTTACACACAACAAGGTAGATAGAGTAAGCTATCTATTAATGTGTGATAACAAATAAGCTGTTAAATACACAATTTGCAGCATTTAGCAGAATGGATCCCTGATAGTTGCAAGTACAAGTACCCCAGAAATATAGGAGCACTAATGTCATATGAATGATTGCTTTACAGGGAATAGTGCCGTAATACTATACAAAGCAGCCACCAGACAGCCCAGAGAGTTGGACCTAGTGGGGTGGTCAGCGAGGCGTGACGCCGGTCAGCGTGTCAGTAGCACAGGGAGGTGGACCGTAAAGAGGGGACCCCACAGCACACGGTGGACGCATCGGTAGAGCGCAGACCTTCCGTGTGGGAGATCGGGAGTTCGATTCCCGGTCGAGTCAAACCAATGACTTAAACATTGATACTTGTCACTTCATAGCTTGGCGCTCAGCATTAATAGGATAGGGCAAATACTGGTTAGCTCAGTGACAGGATACGGTGACTGAGTGGGATATAAGGTCATGGTGCTGGTGGCCTGATTACACAGTGGAATAGCACTATAAAGTCACCATGAGCGCGCACTGTCACAAGTCTGTACCCGTCCTGATAAGATCTTAGAAGCTCTCACGATTGCCAGGACGTAAAATTCTAACAAGCAACCACTGCACACAACGAGCTTGCACTGACAAGGTCCGGTACAGGCGCACTGCATCATGGGTACTTTACTCCCGCTGTATTGACGGAATTCACCGCAGGATGTCGCATGCTTTAATCAGAAAGACGAGCACAGGACCGAGTTGCGCCTTAGGTCCGTCATGGAGCTGGTAATTGGGCACTGACTGCGGCAGGAATAATGGTTGTTGGATGTTAACAGGCTAAGCACACCGTTTACTATCAAATCGACACTTGAATCGCAAAAAAAAAGGATGACCGACATTTGATTTGTTCATGTAGCTATTGCCTTCATCCCTTCATTCCCTTTCGGGACCATGCTGCACATATTCACGGGATAGGGAGACAGAAGCTGAAGCAAAGTGCTTCCGTTTGTGGACTTGTGTGCCTTGCTTGTGTTGCCGGTGTCGCAGTTTCAGCGCCCGGTCAGTTTCAGCGCCCGGTCATGGCTTCTGCGCATGCGCGGATTTTAAGAGCGTCACAACACCCGTGGCCTCGCCGGCTACAAGCTCAGCTGTAACTATGGCTGGTGCCCGGCAGTGTTAGGGACCGATTAGGCCGAAATCTATTGAATGCGATCATATTTAACAGAATTACATACTCAAATAATGAAATTTAATTGAATTAACCTTAAATTCCAAGCGATATTAATGTAGCAGCTAGATCGGCGTCGAATCGCCGAGTGTAAACTAAACAAATAGCAGTGCTCTCCGGCGACATGCTGCAGTTTGCAGGGCCTCTTAAAATCCGTGCATGCGCAGAAGCCACGACCGGGCGCTGAAACTGACCGGGCGCTGAAACTGCGACACCGGGTGTTGTTTTGTTTGTAAATCCTGTAAGAGTCCAGCGCTGTGGTTCGGCGTCTCTACATTCACTGATTCAGGTCACGGGTCACTGTCGGCATGCCCCGTTGGTTGACCTACTTAAAGACCCCAGACAGACTGTGTAAGCAACCCGAGGCACCCCGACCCCCACATGGCCTTCAAACCCAACTGGTCTCTGCCACATCTCCTAAATGTAGGGCCCTACATGGAAAATGACCTGGGAATTTGCTGAATATCCACCTTTATATGTAGACGGGCTGTACATGTATACCGATCTCTATGTGATGAACTACAACATGTGGCCTAAAGTTAATATTATTTATATTCTTATGTACAGGCAACAAGAGTCCGATATACGTGGAATTTGGAAGAGATATTCTCTGACTGGTACCCCTAAAGGTCATTCCGTTTAATCATGCAGACGTAAAATAGAAGCAATATGAATAAGCAATGCTTAGGACCGACCCCTGCTAAATTCTCAGAGAATTATTGATTTATTTATTTATTTATCAACACGAGTATATTATTAACCAGTTGCTGTTGTCCACCCTGTGTGCTGCGTAGCGAAGCTCGACGAGCGATTTTCGTTTCCGTTTGCTGGATTTTGTTTATTCAACATGAGTATATAAATGGCGGCCCCCATTTAAGACTATTTCCGTTTCCGTTTGCTGGATTTTGGTTATTTCATTGTCCACGCTATGAATATGAGTATTGTGCTACCATGCGAGTGGAGTGTCCCAACCCATGGAAGGGAGTGGGTGGGGGGGTGGGTGGTGGCGGGGGGGCATGTAGGACCCTCCCCCCACCCACCCCAGGGGGGTGAGACCACTACAGAGCTTATAAACCAATTTCATATGACGTCAGCACATGTATTTAGGTCAGTGCGCACGCTGATTGGCTGCAGGACAGCATCCGGTCACACTGCAATCTCAATGGCTATGAGCAATCTTCATAGAGAAAAGGCGAAATATCTCTAAAACCACACCAGTTAGAAACAAACTGCTTGGAAGACATACAGAAAACATATTCAATGAATAGATTATATTAAATTTATAAGGTTAGGTTTCTGTATTTCTATTAATTTTGAATGAAATAGACGTTTGGCGATGCGCGTACCGGCAAACTCAATGCATTGTCAATGGCCGTGAGCAAGCTTGAATTATATTCATACAGAAAAAGTGGAATAGCTCTAAAACCGCTTGGTACACATATAGAAAACTTATATAATGAATAGATTATATTAAATTTATAAGGTTAGGGTTCTGCATTTCTATTAATTTTGAATCAAATAAACGTTTTGCACTGCAGATACCGGCAAACTCAATGCATTGTCAATGGCCATGAGCAATCTTCATACAGAAAAAGTGAAATATCTCTAAAACCACACAACCTAGAGACAAACCGATTGGTACACATATAGAAAACATATTCAATGAATAGATTATATTAAATTCATAAGGTTAGGGTTCTGCATTTCTATTAATTTTGAATAAAATAAACGTTTTGCACTGCGGCACGCAGGCACCCCGGATTCAAATTCACCTGATTGGATGCAGAAGGTGAGGAACATGGCAGCTCCAGGGGATAGGCTATATAACATTGTTGGCTCAGTGCCAAACATCCCGGAGTAGTAGGCACCGACAGGATATTCCAGTCTAAATAATATAGACATACCTCGTTATGCTATTTGTTTTTGTCTGTTTGCTTATTGTTGTTTTATGTCCTAGCAACATCTCAGGTCATATCAGGACAGGTACCGACTTGTGACAGTGCACACTCATGGCAACTTTATAGTGCTGTCCCACTGGGAAATCTGGCCACTGGCACCATGACCTGATATCCAAGTCAATCACATTATCCTGACACTGAGCCAACCAGTCCTTGCCCTATCCTAATAATGCCGAATGCCTGGCTAGGAAGCGACAAGTATCAATTTTTATGTCATTGGTTTGACTTGACCAGGGTTCGAACCCACAAACCCTTGGGTTTGGATTACCCGATCTCCCAAAACAAGAGACGGGGGCTCAACTCATTCAGCCATCCCGTCTGGTCTACCTTGTGATACAATATCAAACCTGGTTGTACATAATTCCAATCCAAATAGCCCAAATTATTAGAGCTAGTAATTAAAATAGGTCAGTTGCCATAACACCAGGTCCATTCAGTGTTGCTAAATAACCATCCACCTTGTCAGAAATTATATTGTATCACTTAGAATGTGCCCTTATTGGAGGGAATTGGGGCGGGCTACAAACATGACAAACATCAACAATGAAGTCAGCAGCACCACGTCACCTTCTGAAGTAGGACATTTGCCCCAAATAAGGTGCTGGAAAGGGCCGGGTCTTATTTGGCAACTGACCGGTTTGTCTTGCCGAGCCTGGGAGAGCCTACATAAAAGATTCACTCCATGCTTGTAGTACAGGGGTGAACGACAACGTAGTCTAAATATGGGCGAAAATAGCTTTAGTATGGAACAGGAAGTAGAATGCCTGGCACCAGTGTCAAATGGTTACTTATATCAACACAGAGTTGGTGAAATGGGAGAGAATGCAAAAAGACAAGATGGCGGCCAGAGAACGCCGTCGATTTCACATTTAAATTGCATTAAGGTATATGTTTTATTATATTTTCCAACTCAAAAGTAGCAGGTAAATATTAAGACGTACATAAAGAATATATTGTCCTTCTTAAATTAAGAATTTACCAGCTCAGTTAATTAACCCAGCATGTCGAAGTTCTTCGCCAGCTTTTCTAATGGGTTAGTTTTCACCCCTGTACTGGAAGTACGGGGTGAACCTTTTATCTAGGGAGAGCCCAGCATTTAAAGGGTCAGTGGGGCGATGTATGGGAGTTTATATTTTTAACTAAATCTGACATATCAATAATTAAATTAATCACACATATAGAGATTGCAGAATATCAGTGGTTGTTGTAGATAGCGATAGGTCTGATGGGATATGTTTTCCCTCCGGGATTCTGTCACTATTGCCAAGGATATGTTTATGTAGTAGACTGCACTGACCTCCTGGGCAATGAACCGCATAGATAGATAGGCGTGGATGGGGTGATTGCACCAGGGAGCCTAGGTAGTGTTATGGTTAGCATGCTACCCCCAGATTGGCAAGTGTTGTGGATTAAAATCCTGGTTTTAGTTCAATATTTCCCTTTTTCATCAACCATACAACACTTGTGTCAATAATGACCTTGACCTCATAGCTATACTGTAGTAACGCAATATATGAGCCCCACGACAACACGGCGTAGGGTCATCTACACTGCCCTCCAGGTGGCAGCACACTAGACTGGGGATCCTGACAGCGGATGGACCCTCCCCGCCATCTAGCGGCCAGCCTCTGCTTGAGATACTATAAGTATATCGATAAAGAGCGCGAAGTCACTTCTGCAGGCATCAATCAACTGGGGACGACCGCTGGGTTGAAGTGAAATCATGCTTTGTTTGACCTCCTTGCATCCAAGGACATATCAGGATGGGGACTGACTTATGGCAGTGCGCATTCATGGCAACTTTATAGTGCTGCCCCCACTGGGACACCAGGCTGCTGGTACCTTGACTCAATATCCCACACAGTCACATTATCTTAGCCAGTCCTTGTTCTATCACATTAATGCCGATTTTCAGGCTAGGTAGCAAAAATTATAACTTGTTTAAGTCATTGGTTTGACTCGGCCAGGTTTCAAACTCCCGACTTTCCACAGCAACTATTTGTAGGCGAGAGCTTGCAAGGGAACAGTTTGTAAACTAAGCCGATTTTAATTGTCTAGGGAATTAATATTTGATTGTTGTATGTCCAGTAACATGCGGCCCACTCGTGAATAGGGATACATTGATGTACTGGCAAGGGCTGTGCATAATAGACAGACACAGTAAACTACAGTGTGCTTTCCCGGCCTTCAAATCGATCGCAACAGAGTCACCAGATTTTGCATAACAAATATTCGTTATTAAAAAACAAGTAAATGACTGAATGAAGTATAATTCAAGTAGTAATTCTTTTACCGTGATGAATAATGGAGTAAGATTGTTCTGGCTTTTGTTTTATTCGCCGCGTGTAAGCTGAGCAGTCTGACCCTGAGCCTGCTTCAATGAAAGCCAACGCCTTTGTTTGTTTGATTCATTTGTTTGATTAAAATAGGACAATTTCATTCGTGCACAATAGGGCTTTCCACCTAGTCGATATAATCCTAGGTGATGCTTGTGTACTATAAGTCCATACTCTTTGTGTCCTATCAATAAGACCAGGGGACCATACTAAGAGGAACCCCATCGATGGAGAAGACCAGGATACCAGACTACTTTGCATCTCAATGTGATTCCTATTGCAGATCATTCAGGCAAAAAGGGGGAAAAGTAAACAATAAACAAAACCCTTTCATCCAATACTTAAGGTACATCTGATCAAAGTAGGTTTAATTGTCATCTTAGATACAAACAACGATATTTAGCACACTTTTGGTTAGAGTAGCACACATAAATAAAGAATAATGATTCCCAGTGAGTCGATAGGACTGAGAGTATGCAAAGAGTACGGACTGATAGTACATGAGTGCCACCTAGTGTTACCTCGCCTGGTAAGCCCTATTGGTCTTCCTGAATCCACTCTTCCTCCTCGCCCTATCATACCAATGCCAAGCACCAAGCTAAGAGGGGCTGTCAGCAATATTTAAAGTGTCAGTTTCACAGGGCCAGAGTTTGAAGCCGACTGGTTCGATTCCCAACTGTGAATCCCCGGAGGCGGACGCCCACCTCATTCTGCAGCTTTCTGCAACGTCCAGTTGTAAAATTCTCCGATTAAGTATGTATTGAGTATGGAGATGGCTAAATGGGAAACAGTACTCCCTTTCTAATGCTCACACCCAGGGAAGGAAGAAGTGCCCTTAAACAGAATCCCTCCCCCTTATCTCGCCCAGCCACACGGTCACCGTCATTTTATGTGGTAATCCCATGATGGCTAGGTCGTGACCGGAGCTGGGTGGGAGGGGGGTGAGTCCTGAAGGCAGCCAATGGTGACCTATGTTAGGGAGAGATCATGCGGGAGAGGAATGACTGGTGTGCATGAGTGTAATAGCCAATAAGGAGGTCTATAACGTCCACTGTTGTATGTATCTGAAAACATTATATAAGTAAATAAAACTAAGCATTCAGAAACTATCTATTATCTACACTTCTGCTGGTGCTGAACTCGGATCGCAGGTTGTGTCGTGTGTTGTATCTACTATGGGGTAAGCTCTGATATATAATTCATATAAGAGAGAAGAGAAAAGGGGAGCTATGAACCGTATGCATTACACAGGACATCAGGGCAGTATAGCCTGGTTGAGCAGTACAGCTAATAACATGAGAAAACGTAATGACAGTAACCATAACCTCCGCATACCACCTAAAGGGGTCGGCCATCAATAGCATTCTGTAGCCTGCATATATCGCGTGGGCGCCAGTAAAATCGGGATTTCATACAGTGAAAGATGACGCAAAGGTTTGAAGTCACCACCATCATCATCATCATCAACTTCCACATACTCTAGAACATGCAAGGATGACAAATTATTTATTTGTTTATTGGAAGTGTCAACATTGTCGGCTGTAGATTCTCAGAGTCTGTGCAGTTGACATTGTCGGCTGTAAATTTTCAGAGTCTGTGCAACCAATATTGGCATGTGTGGATTCTCAGAATTTGTGCAACCAACATTGGCAGCTGTGGATTGTCAGAGTCTGCGCAGTCGACATGGTCACCTGTGAATTATCAGAGTCTGCGCAGTTGATATTGTCACCTGTGAATTATCAGAGTCTGCACAGTCGACATGGTCACCTGTGAATTATCAGAGCCTGCACAGTCGACATTGTCACCTGTGAATTATCAGAGTCTGCGCAGTCGACATTGTCACCTGTGAATTATCAGAATCTGTGCAGTCGACATTGGCGGCTGCTTAGAATTTAGACATCCTAGACCTTGCTCAGACAACAGGGCTTGAGCGTAACTTGTCAACAAATTTTCTAGTCAGGATCAAATGACTTATTTTTTTATAGACATTTCCTTGTTTATTTCTAAATTAACATATTTAATTAAATTAACATATCTAAAATAATAAAATAAAGATTGATGTTTTTCTCCTCTGAGATCATTTGATCTTTCTTAATTGTATAAATACTTCGGCCAACTTTCTGTTTAAACATCTTAATCAATTAAATTTCATTCTGCATGGTATATTTGTTAACACATAGTAATCCGGGACACCAATATCGTCCACCCAGCTGTAACCGGGTCTTGATATCCGGGGAGAGGCACACTTCGGCAACACGCGCTATTGGGGCAGTGCAGTGTAGCTGCTGATCATGGGGATGCCCCTCACAACCCTCACACCCCCACACCAACCCCCCCCCCCCCACCACTTTTCCCCACTTCCACTCAGGCCAGACATAAGCGTGCACAGTGACAACTACAACTAAAGGGTGGGGTGTACTGATTGTGGCAACCTGCAGACAGACACACATAGTTGGTTGTTGGGGTTTTACATCCTGGTAACATCCAAGGTCATATCAGGACGGGACACCCACACAGAGTGGTGAGTGGGGGTGAATATGATTGGCAGTTATCCAGGCTATCATGTAATCTGGAACTGTGGTGATGGTACATGACATATTCACTCCTACCCAGAGTAGGGCTGAATGACCACTCTGTGTAAGGCCGAGCAAAAACTGCTTCAAATAGGAATTTACTGTTGAGGTAATGGTTCCAATGCGTATTATTTAATTATATTGGTGAAAAGTGGAGACATTTCTAGAGAAGGGAAAATCCCAAGATGGCGGCTTTCACTTTTAAAGTGTATGTATCTCCATTATTTAATCTATTTTACAATTCGAAACTAACGTGTAAATATAAAGAGGCATGTGAAGAATATATTATATTGCTTTTTAGATTAAGAATGTATGTACCTTTCAGCCCTGGACGTGGGGAGATAACCCATGCCTGCATCTGAGTCCGACACAAAAGTCTCCATGCTTTGCGAGTTTCTTTTCACTTTTAGACTCGTTGGATGTGTTTTCGATGTGTCGTGACTGTTCCCATTGCACTGTTGTGTAGTACGTTTAGTAGGTGGTCTGTCAGAATCAGAGTTGTGATACCTATCCAGTTTGACCTGGTTTTAACTGCAATGTCTGATGAAAGCGTCAAATTTTCAAAACAAAGACGCTTACCTAGACGTGATTCTACATATCTAACTGAGATACTGAGGCACGTATGAAGCATTTCTTACTGCATAGAATGCGATACAAAGCTGATTTAACAGTAGGCCTACATTTTCCTGCTGAAGACTATGGTGTCAGAATTTTAATGTGCATGCCAACATTATTTACGCATATTTTCACTTAAAATATCAGGAAAGTTAGCCATTTAAAATAAAAGTTACTTCAAATTAAAGTAATATCGAATACAGCAATCAACCTAATGCATTTATTTCAGAAAGGTGCAGATACGCAAATCCATTGAACACTGCAGCTTTAAAAACAGGCCGGAGGGTCAGACTAGGACGAGTGCTCTGACCTCTCGGGGGATTCACGATCTGGAGCAACAAGCCGGTGTTTCTGTCATCTCTTTCACTTCTGAGGTTCGAGTATGGAAAACAAATGAAAGGTTCAGGCACACAAACCAACAAATCCATTTGAGTTGTTTTCTCTGAAATAGGATTTATTATGCTTTCCAATGGGGGACCTCCGACTTTTTAGTTCAAATTCCTGCCGTTCGCATCGCCACTGAACCAGTGGGCCTATTCGGCACACTGTCACACTGCAAACCCAATGGCTATGAGCAATCTTCATACAGAAAAAGTCAAATATCTCTAAAACCACAACACCTACAGACAAGCCGCTTGGAATACATATAGAAAACATACAAGGAATAGATTATATTAAATTTATACGGTTAGGGTTCTGTATTTCTATTAATTTTGAATGAAATAGACGTTTTTCACTGCGCGTACCGACAAACTCAATGCATTGTCAATGGCAGTGAGCAATCTTCATACAGAAAAAGTTTAATATCTCTAAAACCACACCACCTAGAAGCAACCCGCTTGGTATACATATAGAAAACATACAACGAATAGAATATATTAAATTTATAAGGTTAGGGTTCTGTATTTCTATTAATTTTGAATGAAATAGACGTTTTTCACTGCGCGTACCGACAAACTCAATGCATTGTCAATGGCAGTGAGCAATCTTCATACAGAAAAAGTTTAATATCTCTAAAACCACACCACCTAGAAGCAACCCGCTTGGTATACATATAGAAAACATACAACGAATAGATTATATTAAATTTATAAGGTTAGAGTTCTGCATTTCTATTAATTTTGAATAAAAATTGACCTTTTGCACTGCGCGTACCGGCGAACTCAGTGCATTGTCAATGGCCGTTTAGGACCACTGGTACCGATGCGCCATCTAGTGTCAACAAATGAACTACCCCGGATGTCCCCCATTAGGAGGGCATATAGGATATATGGCAGATTCTGCTGGAAAAAAAACCCGATTTGATTACCTGAATGATGGTACCTTTAACTCAAACATGGTAGTCAGGATTTCATTATAGGCTGGATGGCATTTGTCGGTTTTTGCATCTGAAACCTTTAAATTGTATCACATTTTAAACCACGTGATCTCGTGACTTCCATTGCAGGAGCTCTCCTGCGTTGAAAGTGCCCAAGTCCTCCAATATGGTGACACCGAGCTTTCAGTGCTTAATTGGACCCACCGGCCCCCGGAGTCCTGCAATCTGAGCTTACCTGGCACAGAGCAAGGTGCGGCGTTTTGCCAATTAACAGGAAACCAATGAAGCAATATGAGAAGAACGCTAGGTGCATGCAGTAAATCACCGACTTCCGCCGGGATATCCGGGATGGGCAGGTAAGGCAAGCAGCAATCTACGACCGGTAACCAGCGCACAGATAAATTAGTGACTACCTCTCAGGTGGGACGGGTAGGGTGGGAGTGGGCGTGGTTTGAATACATATCACGGCAAAGTGAACCTTCTCTATTGGTATATCCACGCATGTACACGCACATCATCATTGCATATTGACCTTGGATATAGTTGCCGCACAACATATGATTTTGTAAATTACTCTGGGACTTGCCAAAGTCCAGGCCTGTCCATTCTCTAATGTTGTCTTCCCACCTCTTCCTGTGCCCGCCTTCTTTTCTTCCCCCTGTCACTGTGCCTTGATAGATGGTTTTGGTCAGACCTGATGAATGGAAAATATGGTCATACCACTGCAGTTTGCATCTCTTTACGTCAATAGATCGCTATGCGGTCCAATTTCCTGCTGGATCTTATCCTTTTTTTTTTAAAGATTAGTCGACTAAGCAGGGGAAATTTCAATCGTGGACGATTGGTCTTCCTCATTCCACTGCTCCTTGCCCTATCCTAATAATGCTGAGCACCAGCCTGGAAAGTGATAAGTATCAATTTGTATGTCATCGGTTTGACTCGACCAGGTGGATGGATCGGTGGTTGGATGGTTGGATGGAGGGATCGGTGGGTGGGTGGATGGGTGGATGGATGTATGGGTGGATGGATGGGTGGGTGTATGGATGGATCGGTTGATGGATCGGTGGGTGGATGGATGGGTGGATGGACGGCTGGGTGGATGGATGGGTGGATGGATGGGTGGGTGTATGGATGGGTGGTGGATAGGATCTACCAAAACGAGAGAGGGACGCTGGTATGATCTTGGCATGGACATTCTTGTTGGTAACATGGGCTTTGTATGAGGTGTGTAATATCTTGCGGTAGCACGTGGCTTAAGTGATCACGTGGTGCAGGCACTCACCCACTTCAGCTGTTGATTACTTTTGTTGGAGCGTTTCCATCGGGAGGCTCCTACACAAGGGTCCCTTCAGGCTGCAAAGCCTCAAAGTAATGCATTAGGAACCCTCCGCTGCATGGGTTGCCTTGGTAACGCCGAGAAGCAGGCAATGCAAGAGGGCAGATATGTGCTCCCTGGATATATACAGTAAAACCTCTCTGATAGACCACCTCGACAGATCAACCACTCCCTTATATCGATCGCTTTATTTGGGTCCCAAATGATCACCCATATAATACCATTGTAATGATATAGAAAACTCCCTAAATCGACCACCTCCCTAAATCGACCATTTAAAGTCGGTCCCATGGTGGGTGGATTTAGAGGTTGTACTGTAGTTGTTTGTGCTGTTGAGGTGTTGTTCCACTGCATCTTTAAAACAGCTGCGACTTAGTTGTTGTGTCAGCAGCGCACGCAGACAGGAAGTAGCCGTGGCTGATACTTCCGGTAGCCGTCTTTATTGGAGCGGTCGTTGTTATATGATATGGCGTGATTAATGAGCATTACCAATGAAGCAGTCTCCCGGTGGGACAGCACTATAAAGTCACCATGAGTGCACACTGTCATAAATCGGGACCCGTCCTGATATGACCTTAGATTTTGCCAGGACGCAAAACTCCAACAACCAACCAATCCAATGAAGCATGTTGTGTCTAAATCTGCAGAGTCTGATGGAAGCATAACATTTATGGACCCAATTCACTTAACTGGATGTGATCCTATATATCCAACTTAAATATTGGTGCACTCATTGAGTATACATTGCTGCATAGACAGATGACACGGTCATTGTAATAGACCATGTCACTGCCGAAATGTATGGTCTCCAGCATTGTGATGTGCATGCCAAAATTAATTTTCTTTGTTTTCGCTTAAATTATATTCAGAGATACCTATTTAAAATCAAAGTTATTTCAAAGCGAAAGCGAAGTAGATAATAGCAAGCACTCTCCGGCAGATATATAGAAATAATGGTAGGAACCTCAAAATATTGGGGTTACGGAATAATAACTTGTTCTTATTTGTATGGAAGGATCACATTTTTAACAGCAAGGCTCGAGTTATTTACAGAACCGTTCAAGGTGGGCAGTGTGCGGCGAGCTGGGATCGCTGGAGACGGTTTCACGTGTTGTTTATTTGAGATTACACAAGTCATGCTCAAAGACTGTAGATTACCTATAGTGTAGCTGGTATCTATATCTTAGTGTAGCTGTTTACCTGTATCTTATTGTATCTGTGTATCTGTATATATGTATCTTAGTGCAGTTGTTTACCTGTATATAAGTGCAGTTGTTTACATGTATCCTAGTGTATACGTGTATTTGTATCTTAATGTATCTGTATATATTATGTATCTTAGTGTAACTCTTATATGTATCTTAGTGTAGTTGTGTACCTGTATATTAGTATATATATCTGTATCTTAGTGTATATGTATATATGTATCTTAGTGTAGCTGTTATATGTGTCCTAGTGTAGCTGTGTACCTGTATATTAGTGTAGTTGTGTAACTGTATATTAGTGTATGTGTATATATGTATCTTAGTGTACATGTATATATGTATCTTAGTGTAACTGTTATATGTGTCCTAGTGTAGTTGTGTACCTGTATATTAGTGTAGTTGTGTAGCTGTATATTATTGTATATCTATATGTGTATATATGTATCTTAGTGTACATGTATATATGTATCTTAGTGTAACTGCTATATGTATCCTAGTGTAGTTGTTTACCTGTATATTAGTAGGTACTCCAAAGTGGGCGCATACGGTGTCCGCAGTGCGAAATTTGACATATTTTAACCCTTTTTAAAACACTTCAATCTCCACCAATTCTGCTTTGTTTGAAATAATAATTATAGGAAATTAAAGCTTGTTCTTTTGTCTTTTAGGGTCTCTGATTTTTAGTTACCATTATGAAATAAATTAGAGTCAATGGAAACTTGTTTGGGGGTACCATCGGCAGCTCTGTGCATGCTCGCCGAGTTTGTTTTCATCCCGTCTGAGCTACTCCCTTCCCTAAAATTGACCTGAGCTAAAAATAACCACCAATGAAAGACAGAGAAGAAACTAAGCTTCATTAGCATATCAAGCATCGCTGTTTTTAAGTGGGAAAATTGATAGAACTGAAGGAGTGAAAACATTAAGACATCAATCCTTGATCAGGATCGTGCTGAAAATTATATCATCAGAAAGCTGAAGTCTTCCTCTATCTAACCAGAACAATATTTGGTTGAGATTTATATCATGCTCATCAAGTTTGGTCTGAGAAGTGACTGCTGCAAGAATGTGGCTATTGTCAGCTCATGATGCCTAAAAGTGAATTTTGTCTTTCTTTCTCTGATCAGTTAGACAATTATGTCAGCATGTAGAGCTTTTAATTCTGGTTATTTTGGTATAAAGATTGCAGTGATAGGAAATTAGAACGGGAGTTATGCTATTTTTCTTAATTTTACTGAATTTATTATTGGTGGTTGCTGGAAGTTAAGGAATTTAGCAAGTTTGACATGAAATTTCAGAAAGAATACTAACAGTGATGGTCTGTAAAAAATTGAGCTTCTTATTGGTACTATAGAGAATGAGATTCTTTAATATTGGGCAGATCATATGCAAAATAGCTTCCAGGTGGGACCCTAAAAACCAAGATTTGGCTAATTTGGAAATGTGCACAAATCCGGGTAAAAAAATCAATCTTTAAACACTCATAACTTTGCAGCTATTTATTCGATCTAAATGATTTTTATATCATTGAGATCCGATTTAAAAGATATGTAGGCCTAAAGATATATAACTTGTAATACTGAGCTGTTGAAAAAAAAAATCACTTTGGAGTACCTAATATTAGTGTGGTTGTTTACCTGGATATTAGTGTATATGTATATATATATACATATATATCTGTATCCTAGTGTATACGTATATATATATCTTACTGGAACTCTTCTATGTATCTTAATGTGGTTGTTTACCTGTATATTAGTGTAGTGTTTACCTGTATTCTAGTGTATATTATATATATATATATGTATATTAGTGTATATCTGTATCTTAGTATAAGTGCTATATGTGTCCTAGTGTAGTTGTGTACCTGTATCCTAGTGTATATGTATATATATACGTATCTTAGTGTATATGTATATTATATATATGTATATTAGTGTAACTGCTATATAGTATATGTATCCTAGTGTAGTTAAAGTAGATATAGAGTGAAAGGTAGGAGAGTTAGTCTCCCTTCTTTATTACATATATATAGTCTCAGGAATCAAGATGGTGGTGTACACATGACCAAATCATCCAATCACCAACAGGCATTCTTATATTAGCCAATCAACATTCAATATCCTTGTAACCAAGGCATGGTTAGGTCTGGCTACAGTGCCTTGTTGTGTCTGGTGTGCAGTGATCCATAAATAACACTTGGGGGGGAGGGGGTATGTGAGGAGAGTTCCAAAGACTCTCTCACATGTCAAGAAGTGACCCTCTCTCACTATCTATATTAATATACAATTTCTATCTTTAATTAATAATGGATCACCAACACCACATATACTTTATATGCCTTTGGTTTTTACATACCATCTACCATTAGAAAGACCATTTGCAAGTTATTATAAAATAGTTCTCCATAGACCATATCTCAAATATCGGAAAATTTTACATGTGTATTCGTGCAGTTCTTTACCTGTATCTTAGTGTAGCGGCTATATTTATCTTAATGAACGATCTATCTGTTAACCTGTACCTTTGTGTATATATTGACATGTATCTTAGATTAGATATATACTTGTATCTTAGTGTAACTGATACATGTATCTTATTGAAACTGATACATGTATCTTAGTGTAGCTGTAGCTGTATACTTGTATCTTAGTGTAAGTGATACATATATCTTAGTGTAGCTGTATACTTGTATCTTAGTGTAACTGATACATGTATATTAGTGTAGCTGCATAATTGTATCTTGGTGTAGCTGATACATGTATCTTAGTGTAACTGATACATGTGTCTTAGTGTAACTGATACATGCATCTAGTGTAAGTGATACATATATCTTAGTGTAGCTGTATATTTGTATCTTAGTGTAACTGATACATGTATATTAGTATAGCTGCATACTTGTATCTTAGTGTAACTGATACATGTATCTTATTGTAACTGATACATGTATCTTAGTGTAGCTGTATACTTGTATCTTTGTGTATGTGATAAATATATCTTAGTGTAGCTGTATAATTGTATCTTAGTGTAACTGATACATGTACATTAGTGTAGCTGCATACTTGTATCTTGGTGTAGCTGATACATGTATCTTAGTGTAGCTGATACATGTGTCTTAGTGTAACTGATAGATGTATTCTAGTGTAACTGATACATGTATCTTAGTGTAGAGGTATACTTGTATCTTAGTGTAACTGATACATGTATATCAGTGTAGTTGTATACCTGTATCTTAGTGTATGTGATACATGTATCTTAGTGTAGCTGTACACTTGTATCTTAGTGTAACTGATAAATGTATCTTAGTGTAACTGATACATGTATCTTACTGTAGTTGTTTATGTGTATCTTAGTGTAGTTGCATACTTGTATCTTAGTGTAACTGATACATACATCTTACTGTAGTTGTTTACAGGTATCTTAGTGTAGCTGTATACTTGTATCTTAGTGTAGCTGATACATGTATCTTACTGTAGTTGTTTATGTGTATCTTAGTGTAGCTGTATACTTGTATCTTAGTGTAACTGATACATGTACCTTAGTGTAGCTGTATACTTGTATCTTATTGTAACTGATACTTGTATCTTAGTGTAGCTGTATACTTGTATCTTAGTGTAACTGATATATGTATCTTAGTGTAGTTGTTTACATGTATCTCAGTGTAACTGATACATGTATCTTACTGTAGTTGTGTATGTGTATCTTAGTGTAGCTGTATACTTGTATCTTAGTGTAACTGATACATGTATCTTAGTGTAGCTGTATACGTGTATCTTATTGTAACTGATACTTGTATCTTAGTGTAGCTGTATACTTGTATCTTAGTGTAACTGATACATGTATCTTAGTATAGTTATTTATGTGTATATTAGTGTATATTATTCTGTGTATCTTAGTGTAGATGTGACATTTATCTTAATGTACCTTCTCGACCTATGGACGTCGATGATCGCCTAGCTATATATGTACCATTAAATAATGGATTCATTAAAGTGGCATAATCCGATGTTTTTGAGTTTCGGTCATTTTCTGAGATAAGTAGACCCTACGTTAGATAAAAAGATGCACCCGATACTTGTAGTACACGGGTAAACGACAACGTAATCTAAATATGTGCGAAAATAGCGTTAGTATGGAACAACAAGTAGAATGCTTGGCACCAGTGTCAAATGGTTACTTATATCAGCACAGAGTTGGTGAAATGGGAGAGCATGCAAAAAGACAAGATGGCGGCCAGAGAACGCCGTCGATTTCACTTTTAAATTGCATTAAAGTATATGTTTTATTATATTTTCCAACTCAAAAGTAGCTGGTAAACATGAAGATATATACAAATAATAAATGTTGCTTCTTAGATTGTGAAATTAGGCTCTCATAAAGACTCAATTCATTAGCCCGATCTTTCGACCGTTTTTATATAAGGCTGGTTTTCACCCCTGGACTGGAAGTATGGGGTGAATCTTTTATCTAGCCCTATGTTAGCTTGATCGTTAGGATCTACCTCACATTACCTTGAAGTATCTTCACTTTAAAATTACTAACGTTGGTGATGCTTGAAGTTTAAACATGCACAATTAATATTGGTGTGCTTGTCAAAACACACCAATATGGCTCAATATACCGTACATTGTTGGAAGGGAAGGTGAATGGCAGCAGACGGAGAGGGAGACCAAGAACATCATGGTTTACAAATATTTCACAGTGGACAGGCTTGAATTATTCACAGTCTATCAGAACAGCACACCATCGGGACAAGTGGAGAACCATTGCATCCAACCCTCGACTAGAGGACGGAAGTATTGATTGATTGTCAAAACTATCACCCAATAGGCTTCAACAATTACAGCTTCCATTAAATTGACTTGGCTGGTCATTCTGTCTAGCAACACACATTGAATAAGGGCATTGGTATCTAAGTTGTATATGGAGGTTCAAATCTAGATGAGTGTTTTGCTTTTGGAATTGTTATGCTTTTATCGAACTATGCAGCTTTAAGTGTGTTAGCCGGAAGTTGTTGACACGGCTGAAACTCAATCCAGAATTCTCATTTAGGGGTAGATAAAAGATTCACCCGGTACTTGTAGTACACTGGTGAATGACAACATAGTGTAAATACGGGCGAAAATAGCTTTAGTATGGGACTGGAACTAGAAACTGTGGTTCCCTGGTTCCAGGATTAAATGGCTACATATATAGGCACAGAGTTGGTGAAATGGGAGAGAATGCAAAAAGACAAGATGGCGGCCATAGAACGCCATCGATTTCACTTTTAAATCTTATTAAGCCAGATGTTTTAATATATTTTTTAACTCAAAGGTAGCGGGGAAATATGAAGACATATATAAAGAATAAATGTTGCTTCTTAGATTGTGAAATTAGGCTCTCATAAAGACTCATTTCATTAGCTCGATTTCTCTACCGTTTTTATATAAGGCTGGTCTTCACCCGTGTACTGCGAGTACCGGGTGAATCCTTTTTCTAAGTTAGGGGTTGCTATGACAACTCAGGGGGTGGGAGGAAATGAGGCTACCAGCTGAAGCTAATACTACGCAGTCTGTGTGAAGGAATATCGACTGATATCAGAACAGATTGGCAAAAGTGTTATGCTGTGGATATAGGCAATTGTTAATATACGAAGGGTTCAGGCGCAAAACCACGTAGATGTCAATCCAAAAATTGAGCTAAACATTGGAATCAAACCTTAACGAATTATAAAAAATGTAATTCCTACTGTTTTGTTCATTGCTCCATAACCATGTGATCATAAGAAAGGTGGAATTAGTGAGAATTAAAATTATTTTCAGGTAAAAATCTGTTATTTAAACTACATTTTTCGAGTGGCGTTTACGTGGATTTGCGCCCCAACGTTTCAATTTGTTTTATCTAGGAATAACATTAAACACTTCTTTAATGCGAACCATTTAACAATTCCAAGAAATAGTTTAATTTATATATATATATATATATATGTATATATATATATATATATATATATATATACATAGTTATATATCTATAAATATATGGTTAAATCTGCACTCAATTCTACTTACAGGATAATTTCATATTCACCACTGCACTCAATTCTACCTACAGAATAATTTCCTATTCACCACTTGTATTAGTACAAAGATAGTCTAACCATGACAAGGAAAACATCAAATGTAAGACAGGACGCAGTGGCCAAATTGGTACAGCGAAATCTTTCCTTTCCGTTCGGAAGGTCCGGAGTTCAAATCCCAGTAGAGTCAAACCAATGACTTATAAGATTGATACTTGTTACTACCTAGCCTAGTGCTTGGCATTAGTAGGATAGGACAAAGACTGGTTTGCACAAGATCAGGATAATGTGACTCTGTAGGCTATCAGGTTAATGTGTTTGCAGCCTTGTTACCTACTGGGGCAGCATTATAAAGTCGCCATGAGAGTGCACTGTCACAAATCAGTGGCCATGCTGATATGATCTTCTATGTTGTTATGACGTAAAACAACAACAAACAAACATATAAACTGTACACCCTGGCACATTGCACTTGAGCACATTCTTCATTCCTATGTCACACACAGCAGGTGTTCTATTGTTTTCCATATTGCTTATATATACACCCATATATATGTACATGTAGTGGTCTGCACTGACCTCTCAGGCAAGCAGCCGCATAGACAGGTAGGCGTGGGTAGTGTGATGCCATCAGGGAGTCGAGGTGGTGTAATGGTTAGCACACTGGCCCAGACTGCAAAGATGTGGGTTCGAGTCCCGCTCTGGCAGTTGTCTAGGTGCAATATTTCCCATTTTCATCACACCTATGACACTGGTTGCAATGACCAGGATGCTGTACAAGTTATGCACTGTGTGGTTGTTGAGCCTACCCTGTGTATGTATGTGTTAGTGCATTGCCTGTATGTATGTAATTGTAAGCCCATTTAACAGACTTACAATTCCAGGGGGACGAGTGTAGTGGTCAGCACTGAACTCTCAGGCAAGTAACAACATAGACAGGTAGTCATGGGTAGTGTATTGATATCAGGGAGCCTCGGTGGTGTAATGGTTAGCACACTGGCCCGGAATGCAAACAGATGTGGATTCGAGTCCAGCTCTAGGCACAATATTTCCCATTGTCATCACCCCCATGACATACATATATGCACATATACACACATATAAATATATACATATATAAATATATAATTATATATATTATACATATTCATACATATTTAAAAGTATATACATATATATACACATACATATACAAAATATATATACATATATTCACATATAAACATATATATGTATACTATACATGTATGTTTGCATGTACATATGTTCACATCTATGTATATCTATGCAAACATAAATATATTATTATATATGTTTAGATATATACACAAATATATATATATACATATATGCACACATACATGTACATACACATATAAACATATATATACATAAATATATACATTTACATATAGATATACAGAGCGCTGTCTATATAATGCTATATATTTATGCATACATATATATATGCATACATACAAGTGGTTATTCCCCAGATGTTGACGCTGACGATAACGTGTCTTGCTAAACTGGATGGATGTGAATATGCCTCTGTATGGGTGAATGCTGATGATATATACAAGCAGGGCCCTAATGTTGACAGAGCACGGTGTGACATGTGAGTCCACGCCACCTGGTGGCAGACCTCTAAAACTTAGCGGGCATGGTCTCTTAGTGATATAGATTACCAGATGTCCTTATGATCTGTGACAGGGATCACGTGGCACCAAATGATCAGAAAAAGCCGCTTCGCCCCAGAAGCCCACCTGATTGGGGGGGAAAAACTATGAAAATCAATTTTCCACAGTTGAAATTCAAACTGCGAAGGAATATAACCAAAGTAGGCAAGCTTTTAATAGACTTTCACGCATGTGTGTGCAGTTTTAAAAGGCCATGTGTTATTTCTTGATATATAATATACAGTGAAACCCCGTTATAACACGATCATTGGGGTCCATAAAACAGTGGGTCGCACTAAATCGGGGTTCAGTTTATTGAATTACCTTTGATTTGGACGAAACGGGATGGCTGAATGAGTTGAGTTACCGGCCCCTTTTGGTGGATCGTGGGACCCGAACCGAAGGGATCCAACCCAGGGCGAGTCAAACCAATGGCTTAAGAATTGATATTTGTCGTTTCCTAGCTCGGCGCTAGGCAATATTAGGATATGGCAAGGACTGGTTGGCTCAGTGGCAGGATAATGTGACTGAGTGAGATATCAGGTCATTGTGCTGGTGGTCTGGTCTCCCAGTGGGGCAGCGTTATTAAGTCGTCACAAGTCGGTACCTGTCCTGATATAACTTTATATGTTGCCAGGACGTAAAACCCCAACAACCGATCAACCAACCTTTGAATTAAAGAAGTCTGGTTCCGAGAGGCACGCTGACGAGACTGAGTTGTAATATTACTCGATGCCCGGCCGTCAGAGCCCCAGTTATACGTGTATATCTAAGTGCGTACCACCTGAGATTACAAAACATTAAACAAATTCAAATATATCATGTTTTATAGTGGTTTTTTTCCATCACGTTCTACTCTATCGTGTTTTATTCCAATAACATTTTATTACATCACCAGAAAATTCTGTATCCCACCTGAAAATCCCAAGCGCTGTCATTCTCCTCCCATTTGACCGGTACTACATTGTACTTTCAAATTGGGACAATTGAGGCAAGACATGATAACAGAAATGGAAACGAACGTAATCATTTCATGTCTTCTTTCAAGTCAAATATTCAATGCAAATATTCAATACATATTCAATTTGACAAATTTGGTATTTCTAACTAATAATAGGCATTGTATTAGGGTGTTGTGAAAAACGAGCATTTAAATCATCTTCATGTACATTTACCGACGCCTACGTCGGATGAAAAAGCCTGATAGGAGGTTATATTGTCTAAGAGATAGTTGGCAGTAGGCATATATTATCTAAAAGATAGTTGATATATATATTGTCTAAGAGATATTTGGTGTATATTGTCTAATAGATAGTTGGTGTATATTGTCTAACAGATAGTTGGCCTATCTTGTCTAAGAGATAGTTGGCTATATTGTCTAGGAGATAGTTGGCATGTGTTGTCTAAGAGATAGTCGGCATATATTGTCTAAGAGATAGTTGACATAATTTATATTGTCTAAGAGATATCTGGCATATATTGTCTAAGAGATAGTTGGCATGTATTGTCCAAGAGATAGTTAGCATATATTGTCTAAGAGATAGTTGGCATATGAAGAGCTCTTTTCCAAAACGTGATAATCGCCTATCAAAAAATTGAGCATTGCAAGCTAATTTTTTGTGGATCGGCGCTTAGTGCGTTTTGGAAAAGAGCTCTTTGTATATTGTCTAAGAGAGAGTTGATATATATTGTCTGAGAGAGAGTTGACATATATTGTCTAAGAGTTAAGGTAAACAGAGAAGACACAGCTCGATCCAGTTGCAATGATAAAGTTCAACACATTTCAGAATGATTGACAAACTTCAAGTTTATAACCAATAATTGATCACACCATACACAAAAATAGCTTCTGATTATTGTTTCCCGAGTTGTACAATTACACAAATTACCAATGTAATAACAGCACATTTTGATTGTGTAGTAACTACAATAATGGATCTCAATATCTACATATGTGCATATATATATATACATGTATAACCAAAATATTCAATGGAGGTTAATCTTCGTGAATTAGAGCAATCTGCTTATCGGGCCGGTAAGGGACAACTTTGATATGAGTCAAGAATGATATTGTGATTTCAATTGATCAAATTAAAGCCGTAGTTCTGGTCCTTGTGGATCTGTCAGTTGCCTTTGACATACTTAGTTGATAAAGGCTTTGTTTTGTAAAACATGGTTTGTTAGGTAATGTATTTAACTGTTTTCAGTCATATTTATAACAGTAGGCCTACACCCGAGGAGGGATATTGTATTTGCTTGTTGTCCAGTGTTCCACAAGTTCAGTTCTTGGCTTTCTTATATTCGCAATGTCCACATGACCAGTCGATATCTTTGTTCGGTGGTATGGAGTTTGAAAAACACTTTTATGCTGATGACATGTAGCTGTATGAACCACAGGAGACTGGTAATGAACCAACCTTTACCTCACCATTGGAGAATTTGGAAGGTGGCATCGCTGATACTGGGTTCTGAATGACACAAAATCTATTCAGATTGAATGGAGATAAAACCTATTATTTATATGGCATCACCTCATCGTGTAAATCCCAAAAAAATTACCAGGGTTGCACATTGTTGAATTGTGTATCAACCTAGTAACTCTGTAACAAAAACACGTCAGGGTTAATTTGGACAAATAAAGAGCTCTTTTCCAAAACATGATAAGCGCTGATTCAAAAAACAATAGGCTTGCAATGAGCTTGTAGCTTGTTCTTTAGAAAATAGCTCTTCATATATAGATATATAGAGCTCTTCATATATAAATTGGTCCTCTCCAAAACACGATCCACAAACCCAGCACTCGCGTTGCAAACTAATTTTTTGGACTGCCACTTATCACGTTTTGGAAAATGCTCTTCAAATGCATTAATATGGATGATTATGTCACATCAGTGTGCCTAGCAGCCTGTTATTATTTTAAGAACAGTCACAGTCTAAAGGCATTGCTGTCAATAGAAGCACTTAATAGAGTATTACATCCGTGCATGTATTACATTGTACGAAGTAACTCCCTCTTATATGGCATATCGGAATATGGCGTCAATTATCTTTAGTAAATTCAGAAAAATGATGCTTGGACAGTAACAAATACTGGAAAATATGACTATGTCACACCAATTCTTCAGAAATGTTATCCGCTGCCTGTAAAACAGGGTATTGAGTTAAATATTTTGGAAACTACCTATAACGATACCTATTTCTGCAGTAATTCTGACCTCTCAGATAATCCAGACGGATAATTATTACATGTGCCCGTCTCTAGATTGAAATATGTACCCTCTGTGGTACATATCTGTACCCTATGTGGTACATATCTGTACCCTATGTGGTACAGATCCTACTTTATGGAATACGTTACCAATGATGGAGAAAAGCAGCATTAAAATCTATTCTGAACACTCACCTGTATAATTAAAGTGGTTATGGTAAATGAAATCTCTCTTTTCCACCTATTGTAACAAGTTGTAAATATGTCATAACATGGTTTTACTTTACAGAATGGTATTGTATTAAATTTACATAATTATTATATATCTATTAGGATCACACATATTCCGGTAAAATATCCATACAATGCCAACATTTACGGAATCTACACTTGTATTACATTACAATGATATCGCAGATAGAGGCCAAAGTGAAGGTCATCATCTATTTATACACAGATATATACACATCCAATAGAGGTAAACAGACAACATGGTTACTGAATGACAGGTAGACCGGATCAGATAATTATGTTTTTGTGTTGCATGTGTGTCTAGATCTGAATGTTTAATATGATCACGTTTATTAGTGACGATTTGGCGAACCATCTGTGTATCCACATTTACAATAGGTATTACAGTTCTCTATAATACCTTTTAATTAGATAAATGTTCTTGACATTATTTCTTACTCTATATTTAAGAATAACTATTGTTATAAATGACCCAAGTTTGGACATATTTAGAAAGTTAACCTGCAAAATAAGTTGTACCTGCACACAAGTTGATGGTGAGAGCTATATTGATGCAATATACCACTTAGGTCATGTCCAAGCCAGTGCGTTTTAATGTTCATAGAGAGGAAAACCCCAAACCTATGAGCAATGAGTACACTAGTATTTAAGTTGGGTATGTAGGATCAAATCCAGATAAATATTGAGGTTTTGAAAATATTATGATTTCATCAAATTATGTGACTTCGCATTCCAGAAACTATCAACAAAGCAGTTAGTCATACGCATTCTATAATCGCAGAAGTTTCTCAGCGATATTTTGATAAGCATTACCATATATTTACCTTTTTTTTTCTTGAAGATTTATACTGCCTATCATGGATAATTCTGAATGGACTTGTTTTCACCATTAGACAATTTGTCAAGAGGAAGCCCGAGCCTACACTTTTACCTACCCAAGGGATTTTTAACCTCCCACACCACATAGACATGGTATGAGAGCAACTGGCCTTTGATGACGCTGTAAGTTCTACACAGCGGTGGAAATACAAATTAGCAAGGGATAAATAGATATACAATAATGAGAAATATTCTGGTCTTAGTAAACAAATCGAATTTAAATTTTCTACTTAGATACAAGTCATAGGTCACTGAGGGAAATAATCTTTGTTATATGTCTACAGTTATCGACAGGTATGGGAAGGAGGTGGTGGGTGGCGAGAATTTTGCTTCAAAACTATGTCTTCTCAAAGCAGGAAATTAATGGGCTCTGCCAACATTTTGAATGGGACCAGTGGTATGACCTAATTAGACTGATTATGATTGGTCAGGAGCAGTTATCTGCCGTCATGCTAGGTTGATTTGGCTGGGAGTGCCTTGTTGACAGGTACCGTTCCTAATCTGTCTGTTGTATTCCCTATATACGCAGCACTATATGCTGTAGGCAACCTCCGAGCAGCCTGGTCACCGGTCTGCATTCTACTAAGCATCTAACCAGGCTCACAGTGAGCTAAGCTGGGTGTGCACGGTACTGAACCCGCCTCCAATCGGCAAGAAATGTCGCACAATTGGAGCTAATAAATAATCAGATTTATTCAGTTATGGCAATTGGGTTTGTGTTGCGTGTAAATCAACCACGCCGTGCCATAGTCCCAGGCCAACGATAGACATTGTTCGCAATTTACCTAATTGTGTTTGCTTTGGCATAGAACGCCATGTGAAACTGGGTGACTCTACGGTGACCACCACTCTGAGGTTGCATTACATCCCACCTCCTGATTGGCTGCCTTTCCCGCCTCCTGATTGGCTGCCTTTCCCACCTCTGGGCCACCAGACGCTGCCTCATACCCCAACTAACTGTCGATGCACGCAAACTCACCACCCACCTGTCGATTGCGGACTACCCAGCTGTCTATTATTAGTATTAATGCCTTCATTTGCCACCTTGGCTGAGGGGTTAGAATGGGTTTTTTGCATGTCTTCACAATCGACCATTGTTAACCTGCACGACCTGCCCACCACCTTCTTCTTTCACCGATCGCCGACCACGGGAGGAGAGAAGTTGAACCAAAGAGAGTTTGTTTGCTGTTTGTTTGTTTGTTGTTTTATGAACAAACAACAAACAAAGCTCTGTGTGGTTCAACTTCTCTCCTCCCGTGGTCGGCACCATGGGTGCACACTGACTATATATATACCATTAGACAGTTGGTCGATAAAAAGCCTGAGCCTACACTTTTACTGACCCAAGGGATTTGTTACCTCCCACACCACATATACATGGCATGAGAGCAACCGGCCTTTGTTGACACTTTAAATTATACGCAGCGGTGGAAATCTAAATTTGCAGAGGTGATGATGGCAAGTACAACTGCCAGATGAAACCACAATCTAGTTGTTACATGATTAGCATGGATCAATCCGGTGTTCTGAAAACGACACGGGAGCTACTTTCATATTAGAACCATGTGACTTTGGCGTTGGGTATAAAGGGGATGCACACTCAATGTTAGAATATCATTAGATTCGCTTTCCTGTACACGTATATGCCCATTGTTAATATCTATATGCACAATATTCAACTAAATACATATGCTACCATCTTAACATTTACTCTCTTGTGGCGGGTAGCAGACTCTCATACTTCAGTGTAAAACCGATAATAAATACAAGTGCAAACTCATTGCACTGTGCTCATTGTTATAATCGTCCTTTACTTATTAATATCTTTTTCACTTGTTGACATTTTATTGTCACTGTTCATTGAGTTGCTTAATCCCATTGGTGTCAGAGTATATATATGCATACATCATCTACTTTATAACCAAATCAACGAAAGTATACCATGTCGTGTAGGCACACCCTACCGACTGAATCTAGGTTAGCCATGGCTGCGCTGTCTGAGATCAGAGCTATAGAATTACCTTCATAGCTGAACACTTATCTTATTTATATAGATTGTGTATCGTTCATGAGAACAGTTCCTATGGAATGTGGGTTTTCAAAGCCTATGTATCCATAGACATGTCTGCCCTTGGGGTGTGTTTCCTTGTTTGGGGTTCACACAGACAATGAATCTATGTTTTGCTTAGTGGCCATTCCCATAGATTGGACCCAGGGACCATATGACCTTGTGCAGGGAGCATAGAGAATGGCCATGTTCATTGTCTGTGTAGCGCATGGAACAAGGGAGCATGCCACAAGGGAACAGTCTATGGATACATGGCCTTACATTACAGTTCACCTTTACCACACCTCAGCATTATAATAACGCTATGATTTCAAAATAATCTACACACTTTTAAGATCAAAGCTAATCTGATTTGATCCTCATTAATTGCCACAGAGTGCAATGCCAAGCTTAAACCGTCTAATGTCTCAAGGCCGACAACGACCCTGGGCTGACCCGCCCCAGGGCAGGGCTGTTGCTGGTTGCCGGCACTCCGAGCACCTTCACCTGCACACTTAGCGCGTCCACGGCCAGTACCAACTCTTCCTCGTCGTCATCGTCCATGGCAAACTGACACATGCCGTGCGTCACCTGACCCGTGGCCCCCCGCCCGTCCGCTACCTGGTTCCGGGGGAAGGAGACGGTGCCGGGGAATGCGCCGAGGGAAGCCCGCTCCGACGGTGGGCCCTCCCCCTGGTCCTGATCTTCCCGCACCTGCGGCATGTGGCTCGGGGACAGCGGCATTAGTCCATTTCCGCCGTTGCCACAGCCCCAGGAGAAAGCGCCGGCTTCCCCGAGCGACCCCCGGGGGGAGTTGTTGCGGCTGCCGGGCCCGGGGCTGGTGGTGGGGCCGAGCGGCGGGGGCGGGGTGGGCGGCCGGTTGGAGGCGGCCACTCGCCGCCGCCGCCACGCCCGGTTCTCCGGGCAGGTGCTGGAGCGCTGCCGTTGGAAGGGCTTGAAGCAGAAGCTGTCGGCCTCCTCGCCTTGCTCCTCGCCAGCCGCCGCCTTGTCCGTCAGGTCCGAGATGGAGCCCTCCGACGGCTGGAACGAGTCGCGGGGCATGCGCAGTGGTGACCGCGGCGGCGACAGGAACGAGTTGCAGAACTCGCTGCGCATCATCCCCGAGAAGGTATTGGAGCGTCGCCTGGGGAGCGGGGTCGGTGACAGGCTGCGCGCCGAGTGCGTTGGCGATGGGGAGCAGCTGATGCTGCGACTCACGCCTGGGATCAGCAGCGAGTCGACGACGGGTGCCACTGGCCCTGCCTCACCACCCGCCACTGCCGGATGCAGTGGCGAGATCGGCCGGAAGCCACGCTGCTCCAGGGAAGCCGACGGCGGAGATGCCGCGTAGGAGGAACCGGAAATGGAGCGGGAAGATGCCGAGAACGGCATGAGGTGCACCAGCTCACGCTTGTGAGGGGCGTGTCGCTTTCCTTGCTGGGAGAACGCAGATGGAGCCAGCTTCGAGGGTGGCGAGAGCGTCAGGTCCAGCGACATGGCCGGTGATGCGCCAGCACTTCTTGGCAAGTTGGTATTCTGTCCCGATGTCCCGGTGACTGAGGCATGCGCATGCCCACCACCACCTTGCCTGTCCTCCGCCCACCCCTCTGCCAGCGTCGCGCAGCGAGTGTCCGTATCCATGGTTACTGCTCCCTTCACCATGTCCCCCTTTATTGTCATTGCCAAGGCAACTGCTCCCCTGGTCGGTGTGAGAACCCGAGAGGCTGTCTGAGGCACGGAGTTGGCGTCGTTTCTTGCCGGCGTGGTGGGTTTGCGATGTGCTGACGTACTCTCTGGACCGGAAGTTGCAGATCGATAACGGCTGAACATGGCGTCTTGCCGGCCGCTAGGGGACGCGCGGGTGGCGCGATGATCTATCGTGTCGCGACCTCAATTCACTGTTCATGGTTCGGGGCATGCGCAAGAAGAACGAATCAGTACGGGTACCAGTAGTAGTACTCACAGCAGGCAAACCTCGCTTACAGTAACCAGCGCTGTGCAACACGCAAACACGGGCCTACTGGCTGCGCACAAAGCACCAGCCCCACACACACGCCCCGTCCTCACCCTGCTCCCACCACCCAACTAGCGAACAGTGCTGGTATCAATCGTGTCAATTACCACGTAGGTTTTCCAGCCTCCCTCCTGTACCCATGTACCACGAACCCCCGGCGTGCGGTATACTAATGATCTCACTCACTTTATATACATTGTCGGTCTGGTGGAACATGCTATTTCACAAAGAGATGCTCCCTGCATCACCTTACACCACCTGCATTACACCACCCTGCATTACACCAACCTGCATTGCATCAACCTGCACCACACCACACCACCCTACACCAACTTACAATACCCAGCATCCCTTTGTATAACCCACACCACCATGCACCACCCTGCACCACATTACACCGCATTGATCCATGCTACACCACTCTGCATTACATCACCCTGCATTGCACCACCTTACACCACCCTACACTCCTTCGTATCACCCAGCACACCCCTGTATTACAGAAACCTACACCACACTACACAACCGTGCACCACCCTACAACACTATGCATTACACCACCCTGCATTGCACCAACCTGCCCCACACCACACCGCCCTACACCACCTTACAATACCCAGCATCCCTTTGTATAACCCACACCACCATGCACCACCATGCACCACCATGCACTACCCTGCACCACACTACACCACCTTTCACCACGCTACACCATTCTGCATTACACCACCCTGCATTGCACCACCTTACACCACCCTACACTCCTTCGTATCACCCTGCACACCCCTGTTTTACAGAAACCTACACCACACTACAACACCGTGCACCACCATACACCACTCTGCATCACATCACCCTGCATTACACCACCCTGCACCACTTTGCACCACCCTAGACTATCCTGTATTACATGTACAGCAACCTGCACCACCCTACACCACCTTGCACCACCCTGCACCACCCTGCACCACCTGCTCCCAGTGTCGGCCACTGTAAGTCTTGTTTCTCACTGTTGTCACACTAACTCCCACACCCCCGGTTGACCCGTGATGTATTCCTGATGACGGTGCCGGGTCCGCACGACCCGGTCTGGCGTGCTCAGCCGTGTGCCGTGCTCAGCCGTGTGCATAGACTCAAACTCAAGGCATTGTCAATGGTTGTGAGTCACTAACCTTCTAAATTTAATATAATGTTTTTGGTAAAGATGTTTTCTATATGTGTACCAAGTGATTTGTTTCTAGGTTGTGTGGTTTTAGAGATATTTCACTTTTCCTGGATTTTCTGTATGAACAATGCTCACCACCATTGACAATGCCTTGAGTTTGACGGTATGCGCAGTGCAAAACATTAGTTTTAATCAAAATTAATAGAAATCAAGAACCCTAACCTTATAAATTTAATATAATCTTTTTGGTGAAGATGTTTTCTATATGTATACCAAGCGATTTGTTAATAGGTGGTGTGGTTTTAGAGATACTTCACTTGTTCTGTATTTTCTGAATGAAGATTACTCACGACCATTGACAATGCCTTGAGTTTGAGTCTATGCGCACGGCTGAGCATGGTACACGGCTGAGCACGCCACACCGGGCTGGCCCGGAACAAGCGGCCCCGGGCTCTGATGGACCGGGGCCCGTATCGGAAATGTGCGGCCGCCCGTCCTGCCGAGTCGGGCTGGCGAGCTTCCTCACTGCTCACTTGAGAAGACTCAGCCCGCTAGATGGCGCCCCTATTGTGATGCTACATGTGTACGCCTCCTCCTATGTGTGCCTTAGTAGCTCCAGTTCATTCCTCCAGCAGTAAGTGACACGTCAATTGGTGCCGGTTCAGCATAATAGTAGAACATCCGCGACCCGGGAGTGCTTGCTATCTGCTGGGCCCTAGCCTCCTGCCATCACTGTGACCCAACTGACTTCCGGTGTCAACGTGCACAGTCAGAGGCAGGTGGTCGGGATGTGAACGCAAACCCTGGAGGAGTCACATGGTACGCCAGCAGTGCAGAAAGTGCTCGTCCGAAATCAAAGAATGAAGGAATGCGAGTTTGTCGGGCTGATAGTGATACACCGGGAGGTGGGGAGTGTACACTGGTCCCCGGTGGGATGTGACTACGCTGCTCACTGGCTGGTGGCGTGTGGCGTGTGGCGTGAGGCCCGGCGTGGTTGCGTCGTCACGGCGGCGTGTCTCGGACAAGTGGTGGTGGTGGCGGTTGTGGCGGTGGTGCGCGCTGTGCCGCCGCCGCCGCCGCCGCCGCCGCCGCCGCCACCGCCACCACAACAGGCCTCATTGTACTCTGCCGCTGAGGGCGCCGCCTGGCGTGAAAGGGCGGAACTCCTTGAGACCTACTTTAAAGACGGCACTGGGACGACTCGGTATCGATCCGGATGGTGCATGTTCGACTCTGTGGGTGTGTGGGTCAGTGGGGGGGGGGGGGGGGGGCGGGGTGAGTAGGCTCGTGAGTGGGTGGGTCAGTGAGTAGGTGGGTGGATAGGTGAGTGGGTGGGTTGGTGGGATGGTGAGTGGGTGGGTTGGTGAGTGGATGAGTGGGTACGTGGGTGGGTGAATGGGTTGGTGATTGGGTGAGTGAGTGGGTTGGTAAGTGATCCCTTTTGGCCATATGTCGGGAACGTGAATATCTAATTCCACCATTCCTGTTAGGACTCCGCTTTCAACAGCGGTCAAAATAGTTTCCACAGAAATGATCTGAGGATGTTTGATTTAAAATGGAGGAAGAATTTCATTTGCAGCTTGTGCTATACTCGAATTCCCTTGCAAAAGTTTTTTAAATGAATATTTGTATATTGTAATCAAATTAAAACCACACTGTTGAATATAGTATTCTCTAGCTAAAGTGGAAAGATGTCTCTCTTTCTGTGATTTGATATTTGATGTTCTAGTGGAAGGAGAAAATGCGCACTCACTGGCAGGATGTCGATGGAACCAACATCCATTATATTCATAGATAGTATTGTTTTCTTGACAGTATCCATCAGCAAAATAAGGACCGATCTGCACCTCTTTTCCAGTGTTGAGCTTATGTTCAATCCTAATATTGTTTTCTCGTGATTTCCAATTCATCCATTTATACATATCAAGATGCTTCCAGCTGCATTGAGGTTTAAAGTTATTCTCCAACTTTCGTCTAAATGGGAAAAGAATCGGGAGTTTTTGAGAGAGGCAATATAAATACATCGCATTAGAATCATATCCGTGAATAGATCAATCCAGTCAAAAAGGTCAAATGAGTTCAACCAAAAACAGATGTCCATCCTGCAAGCGAAGGTCAAATGAGTTCAACCAAAAACAGATGGCCATCCTGCAAGCTAGAACAGTGACATCATTAATCCAGTCAAAAAGGTCAAATGAGTTCAACCTAAAACAGATGGCCCTCCTGCAAACACGCAATGGGTCATTTAAGGTCAGTGTCCTTGCACAGAGGGGTCAATTAAGGTCATTGTCCCGCGTCGGACCTCTGACATGGGACGATTACGTAATATGGACCCATATCGGTCCTCTCTATACTACTGGTGAATGAGTGAGTGGGTGGGTGGGTGAGTGAATAGGTGGACTGGTGGGTGGGTGAGTTGGTGAGTGTGCTGGTGAGTGGGTTGGCGATCGAATGTGTGACTTCCTGGGTGTGTAACTGGGTGAGTGAGTGACTAGATGGGTGAGTGAGTGATTTCCTGGTTAGGTGAGTGGATGAATGAGTGTGTTGGTGGAGGAGTGGGTGAGTGTGTCAGTGTGTCAGTGAGTGAGTGTGTTGGTAAGTGAGTGAGTGAGTGCGTGCCAGGTTTGATTTGGTATGGTGGGAGGGTGAGTGAGGTGGATAGCGTTGCTAGAGAAGGGTAGTTGTACTGGTTGCTACAGAATGCTGAAGTGGGATTGGTGCTGGTTGGTGTTTGGTAGGGTTGGTAGTGATATTAGAAAGTAGGTGACAGGGTTGCTGCAGGTTGGTTGCATTGGCAGAAGTGGGGAAGGTCAGGTCGGTGTGAGTGATTTGTGGGGTTGGTAGTGTTGGTAGAGGTGTGGTTTTGCAGTGTTGATCGAGGTGTGGTTAGTAGTGTTGGTAGAGGTGTGGTTGGTAGTGTTATTAGGGGTGTGGTTGGTAGTGTTGGTAGACCTGTGGTTGGTAGAGGTGTGGTTGGTAGAGTTGATCGAGGTGTGGTTGGTATTGTTGGTAGAGGTGTGGGTGTTAGTGTTATTAGGGTGTGGTTGATTGTGTTAGTAGACATGTGGTTGGTAGTGTTAGTAGAGGTGTGGTTGGTAGTGTTAGTAGAGGTGTGGTTGGTAGTGTTAGTAGAGGTGTGGTTGGTAGTGTTAGTAGAGGTGGGGTTGGTAGTGTTAGTAGAGGTGTGGTTGTTAGTCTTGGTATAGGTGTGGTTGGTAGAGTTAGTAGAGGTGTGGTCGGTAGTGTTAGTAGATGTTTGGTTGGTAGTCTTGGTATAGGTGTGGTTGGTAGTGTTAGTAGAGGTGTGGTTGGTAGTGTTAGTAGAGGTTTGGTCGGGAGTGTTAGTAGAGGTGTGGTTGGTAGTCTTGGTATATGTGTGGTTGGTAGTGTTAGTGGATGTGTGGATGGTAGTGTTAGTAGAGGTGTGGTCGGTAGTGTTAGTAGAGGTGTGGTTGGTAGTCTTGGTATAGGTGTGGTTGGTAGTGTTAGTAGAGTTGTGGTCGTTAGTGTTAGTAGAGGTATGGTTGGTAGTCTTGGTATAGGTGTGATTGGTAGTGTTAGTAGAGGTGTGGTTGGTAGTGTTAGTAGAGGTGTGGTTGGTAGTCTGTGTTTATACTGTCCATAGCATATAAAGCTCGAGTACTTGTGCTTATTTTCAATGCTGGCCAGCTGTAGTGTTGGAGTTATCTTATAACACAGTAGCAGCTGATAATGTGTTTGATTGCCTGCATGACAGTAGCAGGTATATGGTTGCTTAGTATGGTTAGTAGTCTATGTTTTTTTTTTAAATCTTCTTGGTATATATATAGTTCATTTTTTTCTACTCTTATTACTAGACTAGCCTACTCATATTTACATATCATAGGCTTGCACGTGGTGTATTATCTGGTTAATTTTGGGATGGTTACCTTCCATTGACCATCCCGCTGGTGGGCCATGACATATCACATGCCCCCTTGCAAGGTGGCTTAGTGGGGGGTTTCCTAGCCTTATTTTGCACAGATATTTTTTGTATCTTTTTAGGTCAGGAATTATGTTGTTCCTTTAATGTTTGGACGTTCCATGCTTGACAGCCATTTCCAGTGTGCTTCTTTCGTGAGCATTAATTTAGCTTCTGGTCTGCCTTAGTAGTGGTGCATTATTTGCTCTAGTCTTCATTTGTGGTTTCGCTAGGAGTTTAATGTCTTCACTATTTGTCATATGCTAATGTTTTTAGGTGAATTATTCTCCTATTTTCTAGTAATATCACTTTAGATTTTTTATGTATGTCATAGGTGGGGTGTAGTTTGTCTACTTTCAGGCAAATTTTTAGGGCTCTGTTTTGCAGTATTTGCAGTTTTTTTAGTACTTCTTTTTTCGTGCCCATGTACATTATATCCTCATAGTCAAAATAGGGGAGCGCCATCCCTTTGAAGATTCTTGTGTCATGTAGTCTCTTTCTTAGCTGTGCAAATAGCCATAATTTGTGGTTTATTTTTTGGATGATTTCTTTTTATATATAGGTTGTAGTTTAGTTGGCTGTCCAACTCAAGGCCTAGGTATTTATAATGGTCTACATTTTCTAATATTTGGTTTCCTAGCTTACAGTGTAGGTTTCTTTCTGGCATGTGTCTATGCAAGAAGTGCACTGTTTTTGATTTGCTTGCATTGATGGCTATTTTATTGGACTCACACCATTTGTCCAGTTTTAGTAGAAGTTTATTTAGCTTAGTTATTACCTCCTCTTCTGTGGTGCCCTTTGCATATATGACTGTGTCATCGGCATATAGTTGGAGGCATTCAGTTTGCAGCCATTTTTCAAGGTCCTTTATGTAGATTATAAAGAGCAGTGGCCTAGCACTGACCTTTGGGGTACACCACATGTGACAGGTTGGTTGTCTGATAGTGTATTGTTTATTTTTGTTTTTTGTTGTCTGTTGTTTAGGTACCATTTTATCCAGTTCATAGTGTTGGATTTTATGCCCATAGTTTTTCGTTTTTCCAGTAGTATATTATGGTCTACCAGGTCGAAAGCTTTACTAAAGTCAATGAAGGCTGCTCCAACTAATTGTTTTTGGTTCATTGATGCCAGTACGTCATTTGTTAGGTTTGCTATTGTTTTTGATGTGTAGTGCAGTTTCCTGAAGCCCCCTTGTCTTTCATTTAGTATATTATTTTTTTCCAGGTGTTCAGATGTGTGCCTTTGGAACACTTGTTCAACGAGTTTGTCTGGGGTTTGTAGAATTGATATTGGCCTGTAGTTTCCCATGTTTTGCTTGTCTCCATTTTTGTGGATGGGGTTGATGGCTGCCATTTTCCAGGCTGAGACAAAGCACCCTTGTTGGTTGAGGTGTGGGTGGTAGTTCTGATAGTGGTACTAAACGTGTGGGTGGTAGTTCTCGTGGTGTTGGTAGAGGTTGGTAGTGTTAGTGCAGGTGTGGCTGGTAGTGTTGTTAGTGTTGATAGAGGTGTAGGTGGTAGTGTTGGTAGTGTTGGTAGTGTTGGTAGTGTTGGTAGAGGTGTGGGTGGTAGTTCGGGTGGTGTTGGTAGAGGTGTGGGTGCTAATAATAGTACAGGTGTGGTGGTAGTGTTGGCAGAGGCTTGGGTGGTAGTTCGGGTAGTGTTGGTAGAGGTGGGTGCTAGTATTGGTAGAGGTGTTGGTGGTAGTTCGGGTAGTGTTGGTAGAGGTGGCTGCTAGTATTGGTAGAGCTGTCGGTAGTAGTTTGGGTGGTGTTGGTAGAGGTGTGCATGCTAGTATTATTAGAGATGTGGGTGGTAGTTTGGGTAGTGTTGGTAGAGGTGCTGTTGATAGTGTTGGTAGAGGTATGAGCGGTAGTGTTGGTGCAGGTATGGGTGGTAGTGTTGGTAGTATTGGTAGATGTGTGGGTGGTAGTTCGGGTTGTGTTGGTAGAGGTGTGCTTGATAATATTGGTAATGTTAGTAGGGGTGTGAAGGTCCGGGGTGAGGAGAACTGTGACAGCTGACACTCTGCTTGGTTCCAATCTAGACTAAAGAGTAGCGTGGCAATAGTTCGCTGGTTCCGCACTGACCAACGCTTTGTGTGTTCAATGAATGGATGGAACAGCGGTTGTGTGTGAGGAGGGAAGGGGAGCAGGGAAGCTATGCATGTGTGTAGCGGAGGTCATTTCCTTTCATGCTGATTGGACTTGGCTTTTAAATTAGAAAACATAGTATACAGTCTACATAGTATACAGTCCCAAACAGATGTGTGTGTGGGAGGAGGGGTGGGGTGGGGGTGGGGGCCCCGTCCTCAAAGACCAGCTGGAATGAATAACGATCATTATATAATATATATAATATATATAATATATATTATCTAGATTATATATATAATATATATAATATATATAATATATATAATATATATAATATATAAAATATATAGAATATATTGAATATATAGAATATATAGAATATATATACATACTATATAATATATCAAATATATATAATATATATAATACATGTAATATATATAATACATATAATATATATAATATGTATAATACATATAATATGTATAATACATATAATATACAGGATAGTCTTCTTAGGAAATACATAATCAATTTACATTTAGATCGTCCTGTGCATAGTGCAGCTTCAACTGTGGCACTGTCAGTGATCATTACTAGTGAGGTCCCTCCCAACTAGGCCCCCATCGTTTTACTGCTGCGTAAACAGCCCACATTTCCTGTGAGTTATAATGCGCGGTCCTAATCTCATTTTCTAGCTGATCATAATGGTGGCCTATGGCTGCCTCCAATGGTGTTGATAAATTTTGGTCAAAACAGCCTACTAGAGTTACTATAGGTGGCCTTTACTGCCGCAAATTTACCTAACATTAATGCCCTACCGTTAAATTCATTAGCAAAATCAACCATTGGATATCTTCTCTAAAACCTGCATTTAAGCGGATTTTATAAGAATTACAGAATTCATTAAGTCATAGATCAGATGTGAGAATGTTCGCCCACTGAGCACTACTTTGGCGCAGGGGGCTAACAGCCCGCCTAGCTTCGCAACTTCTTTTTTAGTTGCCTTTCTCCTGCCTCTGAATGACAGTAACGTCTTACAAAATTCATCTAGCTTGTCGCTTGGCAGTGTTAATTCCAATTTAACTGAGTCAATTAGTGTACCCAGAAACCTTATTTTCGTAGCTGGGGAATTAAGTTTTTTGTAGCTTATATGGAATCCCATGTGACGCAATATAGCAATTAGTTTATTTTGCTGCTCCTGAGCCCTGTCCCAATCTGGGGCAACGATGCAGAAATCGTCTAAGTATCCCATATCAAGCCATGCTTTTGCCTATCTGTCGGGTGTATGGCTACAGCATGGTAAGCATCTTTTAGGTCTCCTGTGGCAAGATAATCTCCCTGATTCATCATGTCTACCACATCATCGATGCTCTTATAATTAAATTTAAGGGCCACTTTTTCAGTGAATTCATTGACTGACTTCCCTTTTGGCCTACTGCAGTCTATTATTCCCCTTTCACCTCCCTCTTTAGGTGTACATGATATATTATGTATACACTGCAGTGTGTGGTTGATTCGGCAAATCATGTTTTGTTTTAATTTGGACAGTAATTTCTCCGTTATTACATTTTTATATATCGGGTTGGCAATTTTTTTGAATTTTGTATTATATTATGTCGTACAGTCAATATTAGTCACATGGAACCCAAAAACTATGTCCCAAATAATATACATCCAGTGTGGGTCTGAGTCTCCCCATAGAAACAGCTTGCATATAGCCCAGAAGGGCCTAAGCCATACTAGGTTGCCAGCTATATAATGATTACAATGGCATGTACCAGTAATGCAATCATTAGTTACATTGATTACTGTCGGCTCTGAATCGGGCAATTCCCTAATGTGATATTTCCAATAACAACAATCCCCTTTAATTGTCTCGACATAGAATATATCATCTTTACTAGTAGTACTCATACATACCAAATCATTCGCTATACTCTTAACTTGGCTAACTGCATTATTATCAGTATTTTCTAGGCCATAAGCTATCACTTTGTCCAGGTTATCGGGCCTATTCTTGTGAGATTTAGTTTGCATGTTAGTAGCACATGTAACATTGTTAGCAAGGGACACCTTTTGACTCAAAATTACTCTGTGAACCTGGCTTACATAATTAGGCACCCGCTTGGCACTGCACACCGACTGGTCACCCAAGTGGCTTATTAACATGTCAGGGGCGCCTGGTAATTCGTTATTTGTAGCACATGTAACATTGTTTAGATTGCTATTAGGTCGTCGGCTGTAAAGCAAGGGGTTATTTGGCAGTTCATTATCAATACATTGTTGCTTGCTAACCTTGAGTGGCATATCTTCCACCATCGTGGGAATTAAATCTGTATCAAACATATTAGTATCAACACAGTTGTCATGAATAGTAGTCAATTGTTGGTTGTCGAGGAAGTGGTTATTAGGTATTTGGCATTCATGAAATTGATGTTCATTGACCTTTATCAGGTCATGACCTACACCCGTGTCACAAGCATCCATTAAACTTGGTGTAAATTGAATAATATTCACACAATTCACTTTGCCATTAGTTTCACAAATGTCATGTTTGACTGCATTGTAGTTTCTGGGTTTGGTAGTAACTTGTCATTCTTTCGAAGAGCTGTATTTCTTGTGACTTTTGCTTCCACATTTCGAGCACCAATGCCTGAAATTACACACTTAATCAGTTCTACTACATTCGGCTTCTTTGTTCCATTTGTAACACCCTGTTTTACCATCTCTAGTGTATGTGTTTGTTTTGGTGGAATTGCCACTGGCTGCCGGCTTCCTGGTTCACATGTTATGCATCCCATAATGGAACATACAAAGGCCTGTATTTTGGCTTCTGAACGCCGCGAAGCCTTCGACTTCTGCTAATTTCCTGATATCCTTGTCGTATTCGACATGGGTCAAATCTAGGAAGTCATTCTGTCGTGCTCGGGAAGCCATGAAACAAATGTGTTCTAGGAAGGCGCAGAGATCTTTTACTATTAGGCCCTGGATGTCTAAGCACCAGCGAATGGACGCTGTGATAAGTTTGTAATAATTCAGGCTTCTTTACCAAGTACAGCATGACGTCTCAAACTCCACTTACTTCTACATCTTCTGGTGCTACTGCTGCTCCTGCCCCAGGAGTCAGATGGAATTCACCTCCGTCTTCTGGTCCTCGACCTATGCCGCGCCCTTGCCACTCCGTACTCAGAGTGTTCATCCATGGCAGCTCCCACAGACACCATTGAGGCACTGGTGGTACCGGTCGTCCTCCTGTCGTCCATCATGGCCGCTGTCAAGCGGTCCGAATTTCCCGCATAATTTACAAGCATCATCGTTTCATCACGTCTCGTCGGTCTTTCAGCTCAGCCTCTCTCTTTGCTCGAGCCATATCAGCAATTTCCTTTAAGATTGATGTTTCTTGGTCTTCCAAACTGAGTGACGCCATTTTGCCTATCACCTCCGGTGAACTATCTCAGGAGTCCGTCTTCGACATTTCTGCTGTTTCTATGGCAGCAGTTCCTCTTGTCACTCGCATAGGGGGAAACTTTTTCCCCTTTCTTCTTCCTCTTCTTTTCCTACAACTCTTGTCTACTTTGTGCGACGAGCTGCATGAGTCGCAATACGGCATGTCTGTGTAGCTGCTGTGGCAGTCAGCAGTCAGCATATACACGACCATGCCAAGGAAAATTGTAATCGAAGTGACACAGTTTTGGTTATTTTCCCCACCATGAGGGTGGCACCCCATTCGCACGCACCAGTCAGGGTGGGTGCGTGACTCCGAATACATACAATATCGATAGCACAATAATACAATATAATAATTAAACCTTGGATTAAGCTTTGTTATTTATATTATTATAATCCATTATAATACATATAATATATATAATATATATAATATATATATAATATATATAACATACATAATATATATAACATATATAACATATAATATAAAAATATATATATAATATACTCAATATATATAATATATACAATATATATAACATATACAATATATATAATATATACAATATATACAATATATACAATATATATAATATATATATAATATATATAATATATATAATATATATAATATATGTAATATATGTAATATATGTAATATATGTAATATATTATATATAATAGATATAATATATTATAATAATATATAATAATTATTATTATATATAATATCTATAATATATATAATCTATCATCACCGCATATATAATATATATAATATCTATAATATATATAATATATATCATATATATCATATATAATATATATATATAATATATAT